>JAXIVJ010016591.1:0-28442 GCA_036785665.1 Chirona hameri | reverse complement strand
TATGTCAAGTACAAACTAACTCGCTAGGTCACACTTCCTAATCAAAATTCAACTCCTACTCACTATGCATTCGCTCTAATCGGCACATACTACTAAATAAATCTGAAGGAAAGGTCACAAGATAATTCAATATATACACAGATGTGTACCTAACTACCTATTCGCCATGTCGAACAGTTAACTGTTGCTGACCGCACAGCCACTGGCGTCACATACCGCGGCCCGCTCTGTGCCTAGCCGCTCCCAGCCCCCCTTCAAAGTGTCACGTGATCATAACATGGCGGAGCATGACCATACATGGCAGGTCCAAAAGTTTGTTTTGGCGCACTTCGGCTATTGTTTTGCTGCACTATTGTTTTGCCGGTGTAGGGGTGTATGCATTGTTTTGAGCACGTGATACATTTATTATTGCTAAGGGCAAGGGATGGCAATAGACTACGGTAGGAGACGGTTGAACATTTACTATGGTAGGAAAGAAATATTATAATCTGCTACGGTAGGAAAGGGATGGAATCTGTCAACAATTCTATTTCGTGAATTTCTTCCTACCATAGTTAATTTTTTAGCTCGAATTTTTGCTGATTTCATATTCATCTGGCGTTGCTTTTTTCCCAGTTACTCAGGTGATTAGTACTTACTGTGGTTCGATGGAACATTCTGGCTCTGCACCCTCAGGTCACCTACACAGCGGTAACGGGCAACGTGCTGTATGACGTCACACAGGTCACCTACACAGCGGTAACGGGCAACGTGCTGTATGACGTCACACAGGTCACCTACACAGCGGTAGCGTGCTGTATGACGTCACACAGGTCACCTACACAGCGATAACGTGCTGTATGACGTCACACAGGTCACCTACACAGCGGTAACGTGCTGTATGACGTCACACACGTCACCTACACAGCGGTAACATGTTGTATGACGTCACACAGGCCACCTACACAGCGGTAGCGTGCTGTATGACGTCACACAGGTCACCTACACAGCGATAACGTGCTGTATGACGTCACGCAGGTCACCTACACAGCGGTAACGTGCTGTATGACGTCACACAGGTCACCTACACAGCGGTAACGTGCTGTATGACGTCACACAGGTCACCTACACATCGGTAACGTGCTGTATGACGTCACACAGGTCACCTACACAGCGGTAACGTGCTGTATGACGTCACACAGGTCACCTACACAGCGGTAACGTGCTGTATGACGGCGGTGTGTGCCGGCTGACGGACCTGGAGAACGCCGTGTGGGGCGTGCCGACGTACTACCGGGCGTACCTGGTGCGCCACCGCCGGCTGGCCTCCACCGAGGCGGCCGACGTGTACGGCCTGGGTCACGTGCTGCACGAGCTGACCTTCGGCCGGTCACTGCTCTCGGACCGGCTGGACCGACTGCCGCCCGACCTCATGCCCGAGCTAGGTCAGTTGATATCCCCGGCCAACGTGATACCAGAACTCGGTCGGGGTGCTGCTGTAGAATGGCGAAAGCGGGAATTGTCAGCTCGGTTGAAGTGTCTTTCGGAGGCTACGTGCAAAGTTCGACGTGGGACATTTCCCTGTGCTCCATGTCCTTTGGATTGACAATGGGATATATCGGACGTTGGACTTTCCCCTTGTTGAACGCATGTTGCTATGTGCGCTTCGTGACATGCGATGCGTTCCTTCCATCGTGTTATCCCTGTAATACCCTAGTACCATTATTGCACTGCCTGATTAGAAAGTGTTTTCATCTGATTCCTTGATAATGATTGCTGGTTCACGACAATGGCCTTGATGTGTACGACAGGCCGTGTATTAGAGTCCCTACTGTCTGAGGAGGCGCTGGTTCACGACAGTGGCCCTGATGTGTACGACAGACCGTGTATTAGAGTCCCTACTGTCCGAGGAGGCGCTGGTTCACGACAGTGGCCTTGATGTGTACGACAGGCCGTGTATTAGAGTCCCTACTGTCTGAGGAGGCGCTGGTTCACGACAGTGGCCTTGATGTGTACGACAGGCCGTGTATTAGAGTCCCTACTGTCTGAGGAGGCGCTGGTTCACGACAGTGGCCTTGATGTGTACGACAGGCCGTGTATTAGAGTCCCTACTGTCCGAGGAGGCGCTGGTTCACGACAGTGGCCTTGATGTGTACGACAGGCCGTGTATTAGAGTCCCTACTGTCTGAAGAGGCGCTGGTTCACGACAGTGGCCTTGATATGTACGACAGGCCGTGTATTAGAGTCCCTACTGTCTGAGGAGGCGCTGGTTCACGACAGTGGCCTTGATGTGTACGACAGGCCGTGTATTAGAGTCCCTACTGTCTGAGGAGGCGCTGGTTCACGACAATGGCCTTGATGTGTACGACACGCCGTGTATTAGAGTCCCTACTGTCTGAGGAGGCGCTGGTTCACGACAGTGGCCTTGATGTGTACGACAGGCCGTGTATTAGAGTCCCTACTGTCCGAGGAGGCGCTGGTTCACGACAGTGGCCTTGATGTGTACGACAGGCCGTGTATTAGAGTCCCTACTGTCTGAGGAGGCGCTGGTTCACGACAGTGGCCTTGATGTGTACGACAGGCCGTGTATTAGAGTCCCTACTGTCTGAGGAGGCGCTGGTTCACGACAGTGGCCTTGATGTGTACGACAGGCCGTGTATTAGAGTCCCTACTGTCCGAGGAGGCGCTGAAGCGGGGCCTGCCGACGGTGGAGCAGCTGCTAGAGACGCCGCTGTTCCGGGACGTCATTCCCCCGCTGCCCGTCAGCTGCGCGCTGAAGATGACGCCGCAGTGCCGCGAGCTCTTCAGGACGGTGAAGACGGCCACCGAGCAGCGGCTGCAGCAGGACCAGAAACTGTACCGCCATCAGCGCCGGCTGGACAAGACGGAGGCGCTGCTGAACGACGAGGAGAAGCGGCGGGTGCGACGACAGCTACAGAGGAAGGTAGGCTGGACAAACACCACATCTGGTCGTGTTTCAAGTTGTGCTCGACGCAGTCCAATTCTAACACCCGTTTGTCTCTGTTGCATCTTGATCTCGTTCCACATGTCTCTCTGTGCACTCACTTCATGTCACTTCACCGTAAAACCGGAGGTTTGCCACGTTATGTTTATATCAGTAGCACTTCAACAGTATCAGCAGCAAAGGCAGCAACATCACGGCGTCGGGGCAGGCCAACAACTGGCGGCGACCAAGACGTAACAAACCGGAGACAGAACGTAAACAAAACGCAGGGCGTAACCTGGGGCGAAACGCTGAAGGATTCTGGCGAGACAGTGGAGGATTCTGGTAGGACGAAGTCAACATAGTTACTTTACTGGGGCGCGGTTATAACACATAATACATAATAGTTTAACAAACAATTTCGGAAGGATAAAATATCAAATCTCAACAATCTTCCCTGTTTAGCCAAACATCGCACAAGTTAACAAGCACAAACATTTAACACGGCGTACACTCCGGAGGACTGTCGAAGCAGTCAGTCCACACAGTAACGCGCAGATGCGCGTCGCTCGCGCTTGGAGCGGCGCAGCTGAAGCACGTCACCAGGGGCAGGTGGCGCCGGAGCGGCCGGCTCAAGAGCAGAGGGCGCCACCGGCGCGGCCGGCGCTGGAGCAGAGAACGCCACCAGCGCGGCCGGCCCAGGAGCAGAGGGCGCCACCAGCGCGGGCGGCGCTGGAGCAGGAGGCGCCACCAGCGCGGCCGGCACATGAGCAGAGAGCGCGGCCAGCGCTGGAGCAGAGGGCGCCACCAGCGCGGCTGGAGCAGGAGGCGCCGGGACGGGCATCGTCGGAACAGGCCGTGTCAGGTCGGCCTGACCCAACACGCCGGACGGCGCGCACACGCGGTGTCGGACGTGGTCCCGGTGGCGCGTGAAACTCCGTCCGTCAGTCAGCTCGACGGTGCAGACTTGTCCGTCAGCAGCGGTGATTGTGCCCGGCACCCAGGTGGCACCGGGTCCTGGAATCAAACGCACATACACCGAATCACCAACCACGAACTGTCTGTCTTGGGAGGCCCGGTCATGCGCGGCTTTCCACCCATGCTGTTTCAGCTCGACGGTTTGATGCAGGCTGGGCTTACACGCATCTAGCCGGGTACGCAGCGGTCGACCAAACAGCAGCTCGGCCGGCGACTGGCCTGTGGTGGAGTGCGGGGTCGAGCGGTAAGCAAGCAGAAAACGGTGCAGGCGAGTCAACAGTGAACCAGTTCTGCTTCGAATGGCGTTCTTCACAGCTTTGACAAGCGCCTCGGCTTAACCATTAGACGCTGGGTGGCGGGGCGGGCTGAGCATGTGCTTTATGGAGTTACCTTTCATGAAGGTTCCAAACTCTGATGATGTGACGGCGGTGGCGTTGTCAGTGACGTCACGAGCGGCAGGCCGTGGGTGGCGAACGTCTGACTGAGCTGGTCGATCGTCACGGTTGCAGACGTCGAAGTAGTGACGTGCACGTCGAGACACTTGGAGTAACTGTCGACGATGACCAGCAGCCAGTGACCTCCCTCCATGGGACCAGCGTAGTGGAGGTGCAGCGCTGCCAGGGTTCGTTAGGAAACAGCCACGGGTTAGCGGAGACTTTCGGAGCGGCTCCCCTGTGGGCTTGGCACGACTGACATGCCTGGACTAGCTGTTCTATCTCGCTGTCTAGCCCGGGCCACCACACACACCCTCTTGCCACACGCTTAATTACTGTGATGCCAGGGTGACCGTCGTGCAGCGTCGACATCAGGTGACCTCTCAGCTGAGGTGGGATCAGTACCCGACAACCCCACAGCACACATCCACCATCCAGGCTCAACTCATTTCTGCTGCTAGAATAATGAGACAACTCAGCGTCCGGTGGCGACTCTGGCCAGCCGCTCTGCACGTACCGGTAGACGGCTGACAGTACCGGGTCGCGGCGGCTGGCGCTGGCGAGCTACGGAACTGTCACCAGGTGGGATATCTCCTCCATCAGGTTTACCACGTCCGCCGGGACGGGAAACTCTCGATCGGTGTCTGGCAGTGGCAGACGGCTGAGCCCGTCTGCGTTGGCGATATCGCGCCCTGGCACGAACTGTAACTGGAAGTCGTAGGCGGTCAGAGTGAGTTTCCAGCGCATCAGTCGGGGCGATACAGTGAGGGCAGACACTTCCCAGGCGGCGAGCAGACCTAACAGTGGCTTGTGGTCCGACTTTATGGTAAACCTTCTACAATACACAAACTGGTGGTACTTGCCCACCCCGAAGATTATGGCGAGGTCTTCCCGGTCGAGCTGGCTGTAGTTCCGTTCTGCCGGCGTGAGACTGCGACTGGCAAAGGCGATCGGACGGTCCGCGCCCGTCTGCGGGTCCGGGTGACTGAGGAGCGATCGGACGGTCCGCGCCCGTCTGCGGGTCCGGGTGACTGAGGACGGCTGCTACTCCGTACGGGCTGACGTCTGCAGTCAAGATGAGCGGCCTGTCCTGCTGGTAGTGCGCCAGCACCGGGGCGGCGGCGAGCAGATCCTTAGTTTTCTGAAACGAGAGCTTTTGCATATCGCCCCACACCCATGACACACTTCTTCTCGAGCTCGTACATTGGCACGGCTACAGTAGCCAGGCGAGGCAGGAACCGGCTGTAATACTGGATCAGGCCCAGGTACGCACGCAGCTCCTGCAGGGACGTGGGCTCCCGGACGTACAAAACAGCACGCACCTTCTCCTCAGAGGGCTGGATACCGGCGGCGACCCAGGTACTGCACCTCCTCAGCCAGCCAGATCGTCTTCTCTCCGCTGGTCTTGAGACCTGCGGCAGAGAGATGTCGGAGGACCTCGCGGACGTCAGCGAGGTGCTCACCAGGGGTGCGACCCGTCACGCAGATATCATCCAGGTAGATGGCGGTGCGCGGGACGCCGGCCAGCAGGTTCTCCATCTCGCGCTGAACCACAGCAACAGCCGACTTGATGCCGAAGGCGAGACGCGTCGCCTGGAACAGACCCTTGTGCGTGTTGATTGTCGTGAACTCACGGCTCCTCTCATCCAGCTCGAGCTGCAGGTACGCCTCCCTCAGGTCTATCTTGGTGAATTTCTGGCCACCAGACAGGACAGCAAACAGCTCTTCCACACGAGGCAAGGGGTACGTTTCGAGGTCAGACGCGACGTTGATGGTCAGATCATAGCTACCACACAGGCGGATAGACCCATCTCTCTTCTTAACAGGTACGATCGGGGCAGCCCACCTGGACGTGGTGACTGGTTCGAGTATATCGAGGGCTACTTGCCTGTCCAGCTCCTCCTCGATCTGCTGCTTCAAGACCAGGAGCGGCGGGCGGTGCTTATAGAAGCGAGGCTCATCCACTTGCAGTGAAACTTGTCTTGGGGGCGTACTTGCAGAGGTCAGGGCTGACCAGCTCGGGAACTTCGGCATCAGCTTCTTCAGCGCAGTCTTCAGGTCCAGGCTGGAGTCTGCCACACATCCAACACGTGCATGGAACAGAGTCGACCAGTCCAGTCTGATCTTGGTCAACCAGTCTCTCCCCATCAGAGCAGAGCCGTCACTGTCAACAACAACCAGGGACACACTTGCAGACTGACTCTGATAGGCTACTTCTACTTGGGCTACACCAATGGCAGGCACTTCCTCACTGGTGTGCGTGTACAATCTGCGACTGTAGGGTTCCAAACTCTTGACAGACTGGCAAAACGTCTCCTCAACCATGGCATGACTCATCATGGAACAGCTAGCACCAGGTCAACCTCCATGGCAACAGGGCTTCCATTCAGTGACACTTCAACATGCACTGGTTGTACAGGGCTGGTGGACCTCACCGTGAACAGATGATCTGCAGGCTCCTCTGTGGCAGGAGGGCTGGTGCCCGAGACGTAGTGGGTCAGCGACGCTGGCGAGGCTGACTGGCATGACTGGCATGACTGGCAGCTGACTGGGGCTGGGCTGGACGTTGGCTGCTCTGGCCTGCGCTGTTCCGGCAGGCAGCGCGGGTGTGACCTGTTTTCTGACAACTGTAACATGTCGGTCACGGAATGGACACAGATTCTGACCGTGACTGGGGCTGAGGCAGCGAGTGCAGGGCTGGCTTCCCTGCTGTGTTGATCCTTGGCTGTGGCGTGGTGCTGACGCTGGGGCCTGGACTTGGGCTGCTCTGTTCTGGCTGGGCTGGGCTTGGCGACCTTGCTGACGGTGCTGACGCTGGGGCCTGGACTTGGGCTGCTCTTTTCTGGCTGGGCTGGGCTTGGCAACCTTGCTGACGGTGCTGATGCTGGGGCTTGGACTTGGGCTGCTCTTTTCTGGCTGGGCTGGGCTTGGCGACCTTGCTGACGACAGGCTGCACGTGTGTGACCAACACGGCGGCAACCAAAACACTCCTGCTGGCGGAATGGGCATACAGACGAGTCATGACTCTTGGAAAGGCAACGATAGCATGACGTATCCACACGCTGTACTGATGCCACTGGCCTGTTCAGATCTTCTAGTTGAGATCTGGTGGTCTCAAAGTGACGCGCAATCTCGAGAGCTTGAGTTAGAGTTAGATCAGGCTTGTCAAAGAACTTCATTTGCAACTCTGTAGATCTGGCATGGGCAACTGCACATTGCAGAACTGTCTGGTCCAGTACTGCAGAGTCAAACTGGCATCTGTCTGCTTGGAGACGCAGACGAGTGACAAACGTCTCAAAAGACTCACCATCTTTTCGGTAGATGTCATGGAGAACAGACCGTGCATATGTGACGTTCACCCTTGGCTGGTAGTACGCCTTCAGCTTCGCAACCAGGATGTCATACTCGTTCGCATTCACGTCCAGTTCCTGTGGGTGCGGCAGTGTCCTCACAATATCCTGTATCTCAAGAGCCAACACCGTTAGCACACCGTGCACACTGCACAGTGACAGTTATCCTGGCAACAGTGGTGATACCGCATGCAATCATGCAGAATTCTACTCTACGTTGCCATCTGTCAAAATTGTCTCCAGACTGGTACGGTAGAGGCGCAGACAATGAGGCAGACATGTCGAGAACAATGGTTCACAAAAACTTAATTTCAGAGTAACTCTGGCTTGGCTTGGCTTAAGCAATTTGCAAAATCAGCATGCACACAGGCTTAGCATGGAACAAGCTTGGCTTACTGGCATTCAGCAGACATGCAGAACATGCAGCAAAAATAAATGGGGTATACCACATCCCAAATATCAGAAAAGCAAAAATCTTCAATCCTCGTCGCCAATTTGTTGCATCTTGATCTCGTTCCACATGTCTCTCTGTGCACTCACTCCATGTCACTTCAACGTCAAACCGGAGGTTTGCCACGTTATTTTTATATCAGTAGCACTTCAACAGTATCAGCAGCAAAGGCAGCAACATCACGGCGTCAGGGCAGGCCAACAACTGGCGGCGACCAAGACGTAACAAACCGGAGACAGAACGTAAACAAAACGCAGGGCGTAACCTGGGGCGAAACGGTGATGGATTCTGGCGAGACAGTGGAGGATTCTGGTAAAACGAGGTCAACATAGTTACTTTACTGGGGCGCGGTATAACACAATACATAATAGTTTAACAAACAATTTCGGAAGGATAAAATATCAAATCGCAACAGTCTCCAGCTACACAGCTACTTAGTAGGACATTTTGGTGTCATTTGACGCTACCACTCTCAGATAGTGGTGTATGCGGTGGTATGTGTCACCAGCCTATATAAACTTCACATATTTGCGCAAATCGCAACACATATATTGCGGAAAAATGCACCGGAGAATAACATTCATTACATTTAGTTTATGTCCTTCAGGTGACTAATTCGAATCGTTTCGTCTTCTGCATTTTGCTTCACTTCTATTTTTCCTGTCATTTCTGTTTAAGATCAATTTGGATTTTTCAATTATTTTGTAACCATATTTATAAGGTTTATTGTACTGTCCGCTTAACCGTGTGATTTGCTTATTTTCCAGCGGCAGCAGGAAGGGCTCAGGCCCGACAACGTGTCTGATTCTGGCAGCTCTAGCTCATTTCCACGTAGCACCAGTAAGTGCAATAATCGAACTAAAATACATAATTGAAGCCACTAAAGTTCCATCTGTCTCTCGCCGTCTGATATAACGCTGCCGACGTGGAACACTGCTAAGCCTCGTAAAGCTGTCTATACTCGGCTGTTCTTGAAATAGACCATGCTGCCCAGTCATGACGAGCGGCGGCTCTACGTTGCTGCTCTGTGTCGGTCGTCACTGGAAGTCAGTGAGCGGCTGATGCCTATGTCGCTTACCAGAACCACACTCCTTAGAATGGTATCTGGCGAGGCAAGGCACAACTTTATCGTTATCGTAATGCCAGCATCTGGCTTCTGTCTACAGTCTACACCCAATCATCTGTTGGCAATACATACGACTTTGTACCTGGCTGAAGACCAGCTCTGCCGTTCCCGCGTGAATACAGCCGCAGTGGCGCGCCGCAGTGAACCAAGGCCGCCCAGCTCTCCCTCTCCCTGACCCCCGTCACCGCTCCGTTCCAGGTCCGGGATCGAGCTCCAGCTCTGCCAAGCCTCACGCTCCACCGCCGCCACCGCCGCCGCCAGCGCCTCTGGTGGCCGCTTCAGACAACACTAGTTCTCAGCCGGCGCCACCAGACGGCTCTGGTGACGGCGACCGGCGCGCGCTGCTCGACTCGATCTCGGCGTTCGACAAGAGCGGCCTGCGCGGCGCCGCCGCCGCCGGGCCAGCACGGTAATGACGTCACGGTAATGACGGTACGTCCCGAGATGCAGTAGCTGAGTCGCCGCTAGTTGCTTTGTAGGGCCAGGTGTGGAAAACGGACGAAGATCTGCTCCACACGATTATTAATATTTCACAACTCAGGCTGCAGCAGTGCGATAGAGCACGCACACTAACAATATTATTTAAAACAAACGCTTTGGGCCTATGTTCCGCGTAAGCTGTTGATTATTATACAACTTATTGTGCTGGCTTATGCAAGCATTGGTTCAAATATATTCGTAATCGTGTAGGAAATTGCATTGTTTTCCATCGCTACATATGATATGTCGTGCCAGTCCCCTGCGGTGCGCCATTCACCGGTGACGCGGGACAGCGGCCGGCCACCACAGGCTTCACCGGCTATCCGTCTCCCTGACGAACACTGCCAGCTCTTGTCTGCGTCAGAGTGGTGCGGTGCGGTGTGGTCACGTGGCTCAGACGCGCTGCACCCCGACCGATGCGGTGCTATCGTGGGGCTCACGATACGAGCCCCTCGGTGCCACACTCAGCACAGCCGGTGACCCAGACGTGAAGTGCCATGGCCCCGAATCATATCTGGACCACGACGGTGATTCACTGCCGAGTACTGAGCTCGGCCTGCTGTGCCTCGACAATGCCATCCGAGAGTGGCGTATTGAGTCACTGCTTTAAGGTCAGGAGAGGGGATTCCTGGCCGCCGCTGTTGTACGGGGCGACAAATCAACTGAAGGCTATGACTGGATGTAATGGGCGCAGTGGTGGGCGTTTGGCCGGCGGGCAGTGTGCGAAGCCTGATACAGAGTCAGTAACTGAGCTGATGTGTGATGGATGAGTGAGTCGCTGACTGGTGTGATGTTGGCTGATGTGTGATGGATGAGTGAGTCGCTGACTGGTGTGATGTTGGCTGCCACCAGACGCGGTCTGTTGTCTCTCCCGCTGACGTCGTGTCCGCGAGCGAGCTCCCCACTCCCTGCTCCGGCACCGTGGGGCGATGCGGCCGAGCGTGTGACCCTCCGCGACGCCGTGTAACTCCTGTGGTGTCACGTGCCAGCTGTTGTGTTCTCAGCGCGAGGAGGCCTGCCCAGCGTGGGTGATAAGGCGCTGGTGATCGGTGCTGCCATCTGGCACCTGGTTATCGAATCAGTAACTGTGTGGTGGCTTTATCAGTGCTCTGTTCCTGTGATATGCTGTGGTTATCTGTGTATATTCTGTGGATCGGCACACTGCATGTGATGTTTGACTGCAGTGACGGAGCGTATTGTAGCAGCCGCTGTACAGACCACTGTGGCCGCAACTATAGCGTTAGTTTGTGTATGTGTATGTGACTGAGTAACCCAGAGGATGCACTGATTATGCGAGACATCGTCCAGAGCGCCCTGGAGCGTTTCCCTGTGCCCAAGTTTTCCCAAAGAGTTGGGAACGTGTTTATGGCAAAGTGGGAGGATTATTATGTATCGAGTCATCCATGCAATATATATATATATATATATATATATATATATATATATATATATATATATATATATATATATATATATATATATATATATATATATATATATATATATATATATATATATATATATATATATATATATATATATATATAAATATATGTGATTGTACCGAGTGTGACTAAAACAGTCCGGTTTGAGCATTGCACCGGGATTGCGAAATATAGACCTGTAACCAGTATGGCGAAACTGAAGACTTCTGCGGCATCTCGCCTCCGACGTATTTTGCAATAAATATCCAATGTTTCAAAAGATTGTCCCATGCAGCTAAACAAATGCGCATCTACCAGTGATGTGTATGTGGTGTCCGGGAATTGACTGTACTATATGCTGATGCTGATGCTGACTATATGCTAATGTCAACCCTTGCTAGATATTTATGCTTGCGTGTTGAGATCTGAAATCGTGGATCTAATGTCAGTTGCATCATTGCATGTTTTTCACACGGCCGTCTTTTGGTTTGCTTTGGTAGCCGTCTTTACACAGTGGCTCTCTTTCCCTGGTGTGAAGATGCAATGTGATGATGCATGTTTATGGCGTATATTTACATATACAACACCTTAACAGCAGCTGCATCAGGAGGGCTCAAGAATGCCTTCACATTCTGAGAAACAACACTAACAATGAGAACATGAACAATGTGCAACAAACAACCCTCGCCAACAACCAAAGCCACATGCAGCATCAACAACAAACAATAACAAGACAGCCCAGCTGCCAAAACTTAACAATGAGTGAGTTCTGAAAGCCTGTGTCATCTCCGTCACTTCAATACATAGTATCTACTCCTGCGGCACTGGGGGTGCTTCAGCCAGTGTCGGCTCGGTTTCAGGCCGTAGAAAACAGACACCAAGAACCCCTGGTGCTACTCCATAACCTAACGTCACGGTCCACCAGACTCTCCACCCCAGAAGTCTGTTACACGGGGGCAGCGGTAAAACCACTGGCCACCAAGAATCGAGACACAGTGGTCCACCATCCTTCCAAAGCGTCCAGTACGCCCGCACCACTTGAGCGCTCCAGTTGTCATCGTGCACGGAACCTCTTCGCCCTCCCTACCCCGCTCACTGGTTCCTGAGTTCATGGAAGTCACCACATTGCCTTTCCGAAGGGTCCTGTTTTCTGGTAATACTGTTTGGGGATACTGTGGAGTAATCCTGTCACTTAGTGGGGAACTAGTCACATCCTTCCTGCCACGGTCGCCGGCCGGACCCTCAGTTTGTCTCCCCGTTCACTGAGGGGGGAACTAGCCACATCCTTCCTGCCACGGTCGCCGGCCGGACCCTCAGTTTGTCTCCCCGTTCACTGTGTGGGAAACTAGTCCCATCCTTCCTGCCACGGTCGCCGGCCGGACCCTTAGTTTGTCTCCCCGTTCACTGAGTGGGGAACTAGTCACATCCTTCCTGCCACGGTCGCCGGCCGGACCTCAGTTTGTCTCCCCGTTCACTGTGTGGGGAACTAGTCACATCCTTCCTGCCACGGTCGCCGGCCGGACCCTCAGTTTGTCTCCCCGTTCACTGTGTGGGGAACTAGTCACATCCTTCCTGCCACGGTCGCCGGCCGGACCCTCAGTTTGTATCCCCGTTCGAGCGCGCCATATGCGCTCTCGTGTTCTCGATTAATTCGAATCCACCAGGTCATAGCTCAGCCCTGCCTATTAGATACATCGCGTCTGTCACTCAGCTCAAACGTGGCTGACATCTCCGACCAATGATCCCTGATCTGCAACCGACGTGTTTCGCGCCACGAGTCTCCCCTCCTCGGGCCCGCTCTGCTGGCTGCTTCCGCCACACCATTCCAATCCAGGCTGCTTCCGCCACACCATTCCAACCCATTCCGCTCCGCTCTGTCTTCTCTAAACATTCTGCAGACGGGCGTACCCTCTGCACTCGCACAGGTTCTTGGGGCAGTTGCGTACCTTCTCCGAGGCGCAGTTGACCTCGCACCAGTAGTCCATGGCGAACGAGTGCCGGAACTTGCCGACCCCGCGGCAGTTGGTCACACGCTTCCTGACGCTGTCGGACCGCCGATGCGCCGCCCCCGCCGCCGCCGCCGCCGCGGTGACGGTGGGGGTGTCGCCGGGCGGGTCGTAGTCGAGGCCGAGGGAGGGGTTCAGCGGCACCACCTCTGTGCTCCCGCGGTCCACGGTGGTGGCCAGGGTGCTCCCCCGGCCCCTGACGGCGGCCAGCAGGCCGATGTTGCGGTACAGCTCCTCCTGCTGCTGACGCTGCAACGTGGCAGCCGTGATGGTGGAGACAGCAGCAGACGGCAGCCGGCGGTTCTGCTGGGACGCGGCGCTGACGGCGGCGGCGGCGGCAGCAGCAGCGGCGGCGGTTCGGCCGTCCCTCGGCGGCAGGGCACGCGGGGACGCCGTGCTGGCTGAGGCCAGCGCCACAGCAGCGGCGGGAGGCCGTGCGGTGGTGCGCTGTCTCCTCAGCACCTCCGCCGCAGCCTGCCGCGCCTGCTGCCGGTCCACATTCTGCCCCATCGGTACCACGATGGCCCTGGCGCTCTGCGGCCGGCCACGCGCCGCGCCGCCCTCCCGGTCAATCGGCTGGATGAAGAACAGGAACCCGGGCGCGCGCGCCTTGAAGTAGAGCGTGGTGCTGCGGCTGGCGTTCTTCCCCGCCCCGCCTCCGCCGGAGCTGCCCGGCGCCGCGGTGCCCACGCCGTTCAGCACGATCTTGGCTCGGTTGCCTTTGTGGGTGATCTGCATGAGGGTGCGGTTCCGCCCAGCATCCACGGCAGGGTTACTGATGGTGACGCGCGCGTTGGTGCACGCGCAGATGGTGACGGGACAGGTGGGCCGCACCCGGCCCAGGCAGTTGTCGTTGCACCATTTGGTGACCCCGCTCATGAAGCGCCACGGCACCACGGCCGTGCACTGGACGCTGGTCTCCCACTGAGGTCTTTCGTCATCAGCTGACTGCTGCTGCTGTCCGGACTGCTGCTGCTGCTGTCCCGACTGCTGCTGTACTAACTGATGTTGTCCTAACTGCTGCTCCTGCCGTAACTGCTGCTGTACTAACTGCTGCTGCTGCTGCTGCTGCTGTTCTAGCTGTTGCTGTCGCTGCTTTTGCTGAATCTGCTGCTGATACTGTTGTTTCTTCCGCTGCTGCTGCTTTTCGCTCTCCTGCCGCTGCTGCAGCTCCTGCCGCAGCCTCTCCAGCCTCCTCAGCCTGCCTCGCCGTCGCTCCTGATCCACCAGCTCGGCCGGCAGCAGCTCGGCCTCCGGATCCGTAGTGTCCTCTGTGGACATGGGTAGGGTGGCCGGCCGCAGCGTCACCGGCTGGAGGTCGTCCTGGAACGGCCCCGTCACCGCCGCCGGGGGGAACCGCTCCACGTGGTCCGTGACCGGAGGAGGTGGCTCCGTCATCGGGACATTGCGCTGAGTGGGCGGAGGAGCGAAGTAGAACGGCCGGACGGGGCCGCGCGCGCTGGTCGCTCTGCTGCCGCCGCTGGTCGGGGCGTCGGTGGCCGCCGTGTCATCGCCAGGAGCCAGGTAGGTGAGCTGACCACTGGTGGGTCGGCCGCCGCTGCCGCGTGCTGCCTGGTAGCTCAGTCTCTGGCGACGCAGCGTAGCCAGCTCGGTCAGCAGAGCCTGGACAGTATCGCTGTCTGCTGCTGCCAGCGGCTGTCGCAGCTCACTGGGCGGCGGCGGCGGCGGCGGCGGCTGACGGGGCAGCGAACCCTGCAGCAGCTGCAGGGAGGGCCGCGGCGGCACCGCCTCCACGTCGCCGCACTGGCACATGCCCTCCGGACAGCTGGGCATGGGCTCTGCGAGGCAGTTTGTGTGGCACCAGTCGTCCATGCCGGGGACGGTGACCCAGACACCGACCGCGTGGCAGGCGGTGTCCGCCGCGCTCAGGCCGCCCACCTGCTTCCCGCGCCGCAAGCCAGACATCCTGCAGACGGAGAGAGGAGGCACCCAGTGAGGTAGGCAACGCTCAGTTCTCATCGACCGATAGTTGTGGCTGTGCTATGAGACGATTAACACTCACAACAACGTTGTAGGACGTGAAACTGCTAAGCAATAATGCACCCGCAAATGGCGTTAAACTCGTTTTACTCGTCACAGGTGAGTGGTCCTCTTCTGCAAAGTACTGCAACTGCAGCTAGGCTGTTTCAAGCATCTGCCAACGGCTAGCGTTGTTACCCTAGTCCCATTAGCTGATGGCCCCCAGAGAAGACTGCATCGATCGTGCACAAGTGTCGGTTATTCGACAGACCTCACTCCGATCTCGTTAACCTGTCTCCCAATGGAGCCCACGCCCCACAGCACCCCTTCCGCCCGTGACTCACCTGAGCTGACTATCCAGCGAGTCGTCGATGCCGTTGTCTCCGTCGAACACTGGCGGTAGGTCGCCCTCTCCCAGAGACTCCAGTTCGCGCAGATCCACCTCCTCCAGTTCGTCCGTGTCGATAAACCCGTCATCGGTGTCAATTAAACCATCGTCGGGGTTAGCGAAACCTCCATCATTGTCGACCAAGTTACCGTCGACGTCGATGAAGCTGTCGTCGATGTCGATGAATCCATCGTCGAAGTCCTCGGTGGGGACGCGTCCGGTGTCGGTGGTGACAGCGGTGCGGTTTCGCCGTGTCATAGCCTCGTAGGGCCGGTGGTGGTACCCGGAGCGCGGTGGGGGTCGGCGCCGGCCGGGCAGACGGTCTCGTCCCGCCGAGGGACCGCTGAGGTCCGACGGAGCCGCTGGACGGGTCCCGGACGGCTCGGAGGAGGGACGGCCGCCGGACAGCCCTCTGAACGTCTGAGCACTGGACGGCCCGGTCAGGTCCGACAGCTGGTTGAAGTCGACTGGCCGAGGTTCGAAGGGTCGTCTGGACGGTAGGGAAGACCCGGTGAAGTCGGAGGGACGTCTGGAGCCAGCCGGGGATTTCCTGACGGGATCCAAGGATGGTCCGGTCAGGTCGGTCGGACTGGTGAAGTCAGACGGTCTACTGGGTCCAGAGGGCCCCGTGAGGGCAGAGGGCCTCCTGAGTCCGCCAGAGGGCCCCGTCAGTTCAGAGGGCCTCCTGATTCCGCCAGAGGGCCCCGCCAGCTCAGAGGGCCTTCTGGGCCTGCCTGTGGAGGTCGCGGATGGCCCGGTGGTGGCGAAGTCGGAGTCGGAGTCGGAGTCGGAGTCGCGCGGCAGGATGGCCACGTCTGAGCAGCCTCGGAACTCCTCCTGCGGTCCGCAGCCCAGCTGACTGCTGCCGTCCGGACAGATGCCCCAGTTGTTACCGGTCCTGTACCGCCACTGAAACACGGTACAATGTCCTATTTGTTACCGGTCCTGTACCGCCACTGAAACACGGTACAATGTCCTATTTGTTACCGGTCCTGTACCGCCACTGAAACGCGGTACAATGTCCTATTTGTTACCGGTCCTGTACCGTCACTGAAACACGGTACAATGTCCTATTTGTTACCGGTCCTGTACCGCCACTGAAACACGGTACAATGTACTATTTGTTACCGGTCCTGTACCGCCACTGAAACACGGTACAATGTACTATTTGTTACCGGTCCTGTACCGCCACTGAAACACGGTACAATGTACTATTTGTTACCGGTCCTGTACCGCCACTGAAACACGGTACAATGTCCTATTTGTTACCGGTCCTGTACCGCCACTGAAACACGGTACAATGTACTATTTGTTACCGGTCCTGTACCGCCACTGAAACACGGTACAATGTACTATTTGTTACCGGTCCTGTACCGCCACTGAAACACGGTACAATGTACTATTTGCTACCGGTCCTGTACCGCCACTGAAACACGGTACAATGTCCTATTTGTTACCGGTCCTGTACCGCCACTGAAACACGGTACAATGTCCTATTTGTTACCGGTCCTGTACCGCCACTGAAACACGGTACAATGTCCTATTTGTTACCGGTCCTGTACCGCCACTGAAACACGGTACAATGTCCTATTTGTTACCGGTCCTGTACCGCCACTGAAACACGGTACAGTATCCTATGTGTTACCGGTCCTGTACCGCTACTGAAACACGGTACAATGTACTATTTGTTACCGGTCCTGTACCGCCACTGAAACACGGTACAATGTACTATTTGTTACCGGTCCTGTACCGCCACTGAAACACGGTACAATGTCCTATTTGTTACCGGTCCTGTACCGCCACTGAAACACGGTACAATGTACTATTTGTTACCGGTCCTGTACCGCCACTGAAACACGGTACAATGTACTATTTGTTACCGGTCCTGTACCGCCACTGAAACACGGTACAATGTCCTATTTGTTACCGGTCCTGTACCGCCACTGAAACACGGTACAATAGCCCAGTTACCGGTCCTGTACCGCCACTGAAACACGGTACAATGTCCTATTTGTTACCGGTCCTGTACCGCCACTGAAACACGGTACAATGTACTATTTGTTACCGGTCCTGTACCGCCACTGAAACACGGTACAATGTACTATTTGTTACCGGTCCTGTACCGCCACTGAAACACGGTACAATAGCCCAGTTACCGGTCCTGTACCGCCACTGAAACACGGTACAATGTCCTATTGGTTATGTATTCGTCACCGGGTACGGCCTTAACTCAACATAATGTTAACGCATTATAAATATGTATTTCATCTACGCATGAGTGACAAAGAATAGTTACTCGATTGTCACCGGGTAAGTTCGTTTGTCATTTTGTATGAGTGGTTATTAATTAACTTTATTCAACCTTATAAATACAACCAGTAAGACGCATTAATCGGCGAAGGACGTGCGACCCCGTAGAAACCCTATAGCAAGGAAATTGGTCTGCTTTCATCTAAACTCCATTTACCTTTGCCTTTTTGCGCTGAAACTGATTCCACACACCAAATTTCAGCTTAATCGTTCCAGCCGTTTCTGAGTTACTGAACAGGGGAGTGCACGTGCGCACGTGCAGTGTGACCTATAGTTTGACTTGCGCGACATTGTCAGTAGTGTGGTCTCAAACCACACACCAAATTTCAGCTTGCAGGGAATAGTTCACCTTTAACATGGGGTTTTGAACTGAGATAGCAGATTTGAGAGCAGATCGAAAAATTGATTGTGTGAAAAATAGCTCCCTGCGTTAAGTAATTTCGACACATGGACTAATGGGCCCCTTTTAGAAGAAGTTTAATTTCCCCGAAACTTGTTTCGGGTCCTCACAACGGTTGTTTACGTTACAAGCAGCCTGCGTATATATGTCTAAAGTCCGTCGTTATTGTGTGCAATGGTTTCCATATCCAAGCTACCATATGCATAACGTCATAATTGTTATGAAGGTGTATAGCCATGAAGGAGAAAAGAGAAACATGCCCATGTTTCGACGGATATCCATCTATCGTCCAAACAAATGCCATATTTGTTTTTTCAGCTCGAAATACCCCGTATAGCCAAATTTCAAGACAACTTTCAAGGTGACCTATTCCCTTTAATTGGTCCAGTCGTTTATCAGCTCTAGCAGGACAACGTTCTCTGACACCCCTGACGTGGCACGTGCTGACCTTTGACGTGAGACGAAACATGTCAATAACATAATTGATTGAATGGGGCTATCAGATGGCGAAGACCGCTTGTCAATCGGATGTGGGATTCCAAAGATATATGCTTCTGAAAAGCGTTACGGTCGGGTCGGGCCGAGTCGGCCGCTTATACGTGAGATAAATCCCGTATTCAGTGAGGACTCGCGAGCGCTTCGCGCTCGCCCGTAATTATTTGAATGTGTCCACTGTGTCCATCATACCCATTGGTAAGCATTCATGTATCACCCATACGGATGTCAAGTCAAAATATGGTGTTCCGGAATACGGTGTGCTGATCGTGGCTTTTAACGAGTCATCTACAACTCCAGTATGGCGTGTTTTCATTTTCGGCTGCGGTGAAATTTAATTAATCGGCTTCACTTTCGCCCATCATAAATATCCGCCGGCTATAATTAGGAGCCGCACAGTGTTCACAGTGACCGCAGACCGAGTCATGTTCACAGTGTTGGTCGCGAGCAAAACGCAGACCGAGTCATGTTCACAGTGTTGGTCGCGAGCAAAACGCAGACCGAGTCATGTTCACAGTGTTGGTCGCGAGCAAAACGCAGACCGAGTCATGTTCACAGTGTTGGTCGCGAGCAAAACGCAGACCGAGTCATGTTCACAGTGTTGGTCGCGAGCAAAACGCAGACCGAGTCATGTTCACAGTGTTGGTCGCGAGCAAAACGCAGACCGAGTCATGTTCACAGTGTTGGTCGCGAGCAAAACGCAGACCGAGTTATGTTCACAGTGTTGGTCGCGAGCAAAACGCAGACCGAGTCATGTTCACAGTGTTGGTCGCGAGCAAAACGCAGGCCGAGTCATGTTCACAGTGTTGGTCGCGAGCAAAACGCAGACCGAGTCATGTTCACAGTGTTGGTCGCGAGCAAAACGCAGACCGAGTCATGTTCACAGTGTTGGTCGCGAGCAAAACGCAGACCGAGTCATGTTCAGCCAAGCGTGTCGCTAGTTTCCCGCTCTTTGTAGCTCGGTCGATTCTGGTCAGTTTCCAAGTCTTGGGCTCGGTTGGCTGTGGTCGGTTTTCCATTCTGTAGAGCGCGGAGTGTTCTGTGTTCTGAAAGACGTTATCTGACCGGGCCGAAATGGGTGACGCGCCACACGGCTCCCAAATGTGTCGTGCCGGCAACGATTCGGATCGTAATGGCAAATACAGAACCTTCCGAGTGGTAGTCAGTTATTGGCAATCCGTATAATACCTTCTGCCGACATTTTACCTCAGGAAAATTAGCATTATGCTTGCACAGTAGGTACATATAGTAATATAATACAGGTAGTCACTGGCAGATTTAGGGTCCGAGAATGGGGGGGGGCTAAAGTTTCGCTCCGCTTCAGCAGCGAACAGTTGTTGACCGGTGGGGGGGGGGGGGGTGGAGTCGGGTCGTCAGCGCGAAAAATTGTTGAGTGTGGGGGGGGGGTGTCGGGTTCTCAAAGGAGGGCATCCTTGTATTGAATGCCCGCCATGCTCCTGTGGGGGGGGGGGGAGCATTTGCCCCTAATTCCCCCACTCCTCTGGATCCGCCAGTGGTAAAAGCCAGACAAACCCAATTTTACCTCGTCTGTCGCTTTCAAACATTTTTGTTGTATCTGAGTTCATGCTGAATCTGATCCTGACTAGTTGGAAATGCTAAAAATTGTGAGACTTCTACTCATAGCAACCATAAAATGCACCGGGATAAGTACCTAAGCATGGTGCAAAATGGGTGTCAGATTTAAAATTGGTACCTAAAATTACTTGAGTCCGGATATGACCTGAGGTCAAAGTAGCCATCCCAAGCTATAGTAATTTAACCCTCGCCCTACGGGAGCTTTTTCACCTTCGCCTTACGGGGGGCCTAACAGCCCCACCCCCCTGTTAACTTCCAAACCAAGCATCTTAGAGCAATGCGGTAAGAACCAGCATGTTGCCTGTCATGAGAGGAATCTAACAGTATGCGATTTTTAGTTTTCAGGTCAACGGGTGACCTTCCAGGTCAAGTGAATGACCTCGGATTTACCACGTCCAGAACAGCGATTTTGCTCTTCAGAAAACCTCAAAATTAGAAATTGATAAATGTAAATAAAAAGGCATGTTCCTAGACCAGTTTTGGCTCAGGGATACAGAAAAGGTAATTATTTGTTCGTATCTCGTCAATTTCTTTTTTAATGACGTCATCAGTTTCTTACACTTAGCGAGCCATCACTCAGTCAAAAATGAAGATATTGCTTTCAAATTTGGTATGGGTATTGTCCATACTCAGTTCTCTCACATATATTCCGTTTTTTTAATATCTTCGAAAATTTTGATCTTGTGGGGATTTTTTTTTCAACGTTTTTATTTTATTTCAGGGGTCAAAAACCCAAAATTTGGAAAATCCAAGATTGCCATTTTAAAGAGAATGCCATTTTGTATCTTTGGTGAATTGCGTTTGCAATTTCCTTTGAAACTCTGTTTTCTACGATTTTTCAAATATTTCTAAATTTTTACCAACATGACGTCATCAAAACGTCATTATTTCCCAAATTTCTCAACCAATTTTAACGATTTTTTTCAGCATACGTATAATTGTTGTAAACTCAGCTACCAAAAATGTCAGCAAGATGTACTGCATGTGTAAAAAGTTATTCAAGAAAAACCTCAGGGGGCCTGTCAGCCCCCCCCCCCCCCCCGTAGGGCGAGGGTTAAAATAACCTTGACAATGAAAAATATTAACTTTGCCTACACATTCACAAAGTGGGAATTTTATTTGGCTGCATGTTTACAGGGACAACGATACCCAAGTCCCAGTCACAATTCCTCAAATACTGTCGAAATGCGTTCCACGCACGCTATCCAGCGGTATTAACTTGGGCGCCAAAACGCGACGTTTTTTTAACTTACGTTGGTTGTTCTGAATCGCTCCAGATCGAAAATAGTGCCAGACGCGCCACCCATATTTGGAAATGTCGAATACCAAATCAAGGCCCATCATACTTAGGGACAGTGGCGTACCGAGTATCAACTATCAGCTCATGCAGGTCATAACCTGGTCCTTTGGACCCGAGGCGCCCATGCACAAAGCTGGCGCTCCTCCGATCAGTCACGACGCCCCTCTGGCCGGTGACGGCGCCACTCCGACCAGTGAGGACGCTCCCCCGGCCAGTGACGGCGCCTCTCCGGCTATAGTGACGGCGCCCCTCCGACGAGTGACGGCGCCCCTCCGACTAGTGACTGCCCCTCTTTGGCAAGGGACGGCGCCCTTCCGGCCAGTGACTCCTTCTGCACGGTGCGGAAGAAGAGCCCCCCCCCCCCCCTCTGCAAAATTTCGCCAATATTGGTGGCGGCCCTGTCGATCGGGTGTCGCCCCTCAAGGCAGTGACCTGGTCCTTTGTGAATTTCTGCATACTTGCTTAGGGATGCTTAGGGAGCCATAAGTCAGTCAACGCTCAAGATATTGCTTTGACATTTGGTCTGGGCATCGTCCATACTTGGTTCTCCAATATATATATATATATATATATATATATATATATATATATATATATATATATATATATATATATATATATATATATATATATATATATATATATATATATATATATATATATATATATATATATATATATATATATATATATATATATATATATATTCCGGCCTTTTCATATGATTTGATATTTGATATGATTTTATGAAGAAGAAAAAAAAATGGGGAAAAAATCTACAAAATCAAAAATTTCCAAAGATGTTCAAAAACAGGAATATATATTGGAGAGCGAAGTATAGACAATACCCAAACCGAATTTCAAAGCAATATATTGAGTTTTGGCTGACTTATGGCTACTTAAGTATGATGGGTCTGGATTTTGTATTCGACATTTCCAAATATGCACGCGCCACTCCCCTCCTGCTACCAAAAAATATATATAATATCCCCTCCTGCTACCAAAATGGTACAAAATAGAGGAAACACGAACGAGGAAAAAAAATACTATTTTTTTGGTCGCAAAATGTTATTTTTCGCAGTCAGTACCCATTTTTTCATCGCCAGTTTCAGCGTATTTCTTTTGGGGGGGCTAATTTATATTGCCACCCTCGTTGAGCGTGGGATGGGGGGCTTTTGCCCTTGCCGCCCCCCCCCCCCCTGGATCCGCCAGTGCAGGTAGTAATCATTCCCAGCCAGTCCGATTGGTTTCACAAACTGAAACGGCTGTCTTAGTATTCGATGCTCATGTCATATTAATTCGCCTACCAATAACAGGGAAGGTGCTGGCGTCACGCTGAACAAGGAACAGGCTGCCTTCTTATGGCGATGCGTTGGTCTGTCGGCTTAACAACAGTTCTCTGATGAGGCCTATCCAGTATCCACGGCACCTCGCTGTGCTCGGTGCAGCAGACCAACATCAGAGCCCATCTCTCCGTCCAGCGGCGCCAGGCAGCGGTGATATCTACACGTGCTGTCCGGCTGGCGGCATGACGTGGAGACGGCAGTGGTGACACACCACAGCCGCCGCCGCGCCGACCCAGATCTGACCGCAGCACACACCGCCCGCCGTCCGCCGTCCGCCGTCCGCCGCCCGCCGGCACCACCGCCGGCACCAGGCGACAGATGGTGGCTACTGCTGGTGACAGCCGCGTCGACGGCGATCCTCCGCCGCCGCCTCACCGGGGACAGGCATCCAGTTGAAGGGACCGGCCGGAGAAACGCGGCCGTCCAGCCGGCCGGAGAGGAGGAGGGAGGGAGCAGGGCGCCAGGTGGCGTGGACAGCGGGCCACAGCTGACGGCAGAGGAGGAGGGAGGGATGGAGGGAGCCAGGTGGCGTGGATAGCCAGTCACAGCCGGCGGCAGAGGATGAGGGAGGGAGCAGGGCGCCAGGTGGCGTGGACAGCGGGCCACAGCCGGCGGCAGAGGAGGAGGGAGGGAGGAGGGCGCCAGGTGGCGTGGACAGCGGGCCACAGCCGGCGGCAGAGGATGAGGGAGGGGTGGAGGGAGCCAGGTGGCGTGGACAGCCAGTCACAGCCGCAGGAAGTCAGATGAGGAGGGAGGGAGGGAGCAGGGAGCCAGGTGGCGTGGACAGCGGGTCACAGCCGGCGGGGGAGGAGGAGGGAGGGAGCAGGACGCCAGGCGGCGTGGACAGCGGGCCACAGCCGGCGGCAGAGGAGGGAGGGAGGGAGCAGGGCGCCAGGTGGCGTGGACAGCGGGCCACAGCTGACGGCAGAGGAGGAGGGAGGGAGCCAGGTGGCGTGGATAGCCAGTCACAGCCGGCGGCAGAGGATGAGGGAGGGAGCAGGGCGCCAGGTGGCGTGGACAGCGGGCCACAGCCGGCGGCAGAGGAGGAGGGAGGGAGGAGGGCGCCAGGTGGCGTGGACAGCGGGCCACAGCCGGCGGCAGAGGAGGAGGGAGGGAGGAGGGCGCCAGGTGGCGTGGACAGCGGGCCACAGCCGCAGGGAGGCAGAGGAGGAGGGAGGGAGGGCGCCAGGTGGCGTGGACAGCCGGCTACAGCCGGTGGCAGAGGAGGAGGGAGGGAGCCAGGCGGCGTGGACAGCGGGCCACAGCCGCAGGGAGGCAGAGGAGGAGGGAGGGAGGGCGCCAGGTGGCGTGGATAGCCGGCTACAGCCGGTGGCAGAGGAGGAGGGAGGGAGCCAGGTGGCGTGGACAGCCAGTCACAGCCGGTGGCAGAGGAGGAGGGAGGGAGCCAGGTGGCGTGGACAGCCGGCTACAGCCGGTGGCAGAGGAGGAGGGAGGGAGCCAGGTGGCGTGGACAGCCAGTCACAGCCGGTGGCAGAGGAGGAGGGAGGGAGCCAGGTGGCGTGGACAGCCGGCTACAGCCGGTGGCAGAGGAGGAGGGAGGGAGCCAGGTGGCGTGGACAGCGGGCCACAGCCGCAGGGAGGCAGAGGAGGAGGGAGGGAGGGAGCCAGGTGGCGTGGACAGCCAGTCACAGCCGGTGGCAGAGGAGGAGGGAGGGAGCCAGGTGGCGTGGACAGCGGGCCACAGCCGCAGGGAGGCAGAGGAGGAGGGAGGGAGGGCGCCAGGTGGCGTGGACAGCCGGCTACAGCCGGTGGCAGAGGAGGAGGGAGGGAGCCAGGTGGCGTGGACAGCGGGCCACAGCCGCAGGGAGGCAGAGGAGGAGGGAGGGAGGGCGCCAGGTGGCGTGGACAGCCGGCTACAGCCGGTGGCAGAGGAGGAGGGAGGGAGCCAGGTGGCGTGGACAGCGGGCCACAGCCGCAGGGAGGCAGAGGAGGAGGGAGGGAGGGCGCCAGGTGGCGTGGACAGCCGGCTACAGCCGGTGGCAGAGGAGGAGGGAGGGAGCCAGGTGGCGTGGACAGCGGGCCACAGCCGCAGGGAGGCAGAGGAGGAGGGAGGGAGGGAGCCAGGTGGCGTGGACAGCCGGCTACAGCCGGTGGCAGAGGAGGAGGGAGGGAGCCAGGTGGCGTGGACAGCCGGCTACAGCCGGTGGCAGAGGAGGAGGGAGGGAGCCAGGTGGCGTGGACAGCCGGCTACAGCCGGTGGCAGAGGAGGAGGGAGGGAGCCAGGTGGCGTGGACAGCCAGTCACAGCCGCAGGGAGGCAGAGGAGGAGGGAGGGAGCCAGGTGGCGTGGACAGCGGGCCACAGCCGCAGGGAGGCAGAGGAGGAGGGAGGGAGGGCGCCAGGTGGCGTGGACAGCCGGCTACAGCCGGTGGCAGAGGAGGAGGGAGGGAGCCAGGTGGCGTGGACAGCGGGCCACAGCCGCAGGGAGGCAGAGGAGGAGGGAGGGAGGGCGCCAGGTGGCGTGGACAGCCGGCTACAGCCGGTGGCAGAGGAGGAGGGAGGGAGCCAGGTGGCGTGGACAGCGGGCCACAGCCGCAGGGAGGCAGAGGAGGAGGGAGGGAGGGAGCCAGGTGGCGTGGACAGCCGGCTACAGCCGGTGGCAGAGGAGGAGGGAGGGAGCTAGGTGGCGTGGACAGCCGGCTACAGCCGGTGGCAGAGGAGGAGGGAGGGAGCCAGGTGGCGTGGACAGCCGGCTACAGCCGGTGGCAGAGGAGGAGGGAGGGAGCCAGGTGGCGTGGACAGCCGGCTACAGCCGGTGGCAGAGGAGGAGGGAGGGAGCCAGGTGGCGTGGACAGCCAGTCACAGCCGCAGGGAGGCAGAGGAGGAGGGAGGGAGCCAGGTGGCGTGGACAGCGGGCCACAGCCGCAGGGAGGCAGAGGAGGAGGGAGGGAGGGCGCCAGGTGGCGTGGACAGCCGGCTACAGCCGGTGGCAGAGGAGGAGGGAGGGAGCCAGGTGGCGTGGACAGCGGGCCACAGCCGCAGGGAGGCAGAGGAGGAGGGAGGGAGGGCGCCAGGTGGCGTGGACAGCCGGCTACAGCCGGTGGCAGAGGAGGAGGGAGGGAGCCAGGTGGCGTGGACAGCGGGCCACAGCCGCAGGGAGGCAGAGGAGGAGGGAGGGAGGGCGCCAGGTGGCGTGGACAGCCGGCTACAGCCGGTGGCAGAGGAGGAGGGAGGGAGCCAGGTGGCGTGGACAGCGGGCCACAGCCGCAGGGAGGCAGAGGAGGAGGGAGGGAGGGCGCCAGGTGGCGTGGACAGCCGGCTACAGCCGGTGGCAGAGGAGGAGGGAGGGAGCCAGGTGGCGTGGACAGCGGGCCACAGCCGCAGGGAGGCAGAGGAGGAGGGAGGGAGGGAGCCAGGTGGCGTGGACAGCCGGCTACAGCCGGTGGCAGAGGAGGAGGGAGGGAGCCAGGTGGCGTGGACAGCGGGCCACAGCCGCAGGGAGGCAGAGGAGGAGGGAGGGAGGGCGCCAGGTGGCGTGGACAGCCGGCTACAGCCGGTGGCAGAGGAGGAGGGAGGGAGCCAGGTGGCGTGGACAGCGGGCCACAGCCGCAGGGAGGCAGAGGAGGAGGGAGGGAGGGAGCCAGGTGGCGTGGACAGCCGGCTACAGCCGGTGACAGAGGAGGAGGGAGGGAGCCAGGTGGCGTGGACAGCCGGCTACAGCCGCAGGGAGTTTCACAGCACGTGTCGGCTATCGCCAGCCGGCCATGGGGTGTGTCCACTGTCCAGGTGTCCAGGAGGTGTCCACTGTCTAGGAGGTGTTCGGCGCGTGTTCCGAGAAGCCGCTGGGTCGCCGACTGGGGACCGGCGCTCTGGCGGGGGGCGGATACGTAGCTGATATGTGGATATCACCGCCGTCATTTACAATACTGTCGCCTCTTTAGAGCTCATACTTTGTACTTTCCGATACTGAGAAAGATCGTTGAGAGTGTGGCTGACCTGGATGACGCAGTGGGCGCAGGTCAGGTCGGCCGGCAGGCGCAGCTTGACTCGAGCCATCTCCGACTTCTCTCCCACCCTGTACTTAGTGCCGGAGTCGTCAGCCAGTCGCAGCAGGTTCCTGTCGGTAGGTTGGGCCAGTGTCACCATCAAGGTCACGGCAGCTCGTGGTCAGGTCACGGTCTAGGTCAGGATAGTTCGTAGTCAGGACAGGGTACGTTTAAGACATGGTTATGCCGCTGCCTGGTCATGGTCGCGTGAGGGCATGCCAGGGGCATTACAGGGAAAGTCACGATCAGGTCACTCATGCTATGCCCACGGTCATATGATTAGGGCAGGTCACAATCAGGGTTATATGAGTAGGGCAGGTTCAGGGGCGTAGCTTCTCCAGACAAGTGGGAGGGGCCTAAGCTGGAAAAAATCGCTTAAAGTACGATCAAAATCCACAACATACAGATTTCTCTCCTGATTTGACCCACTTCTTTGTCAAAGTGGGGAGGGGCTGAAGATCGAAATAGGTTGGATCGAAATAGGTTGTGATTATGCGTGTTGATTGTAATCAGCTGATATTGCTCGCTGCCGTTACTGCCGTTACCTATTAAGGCAGGGCTGGGTGGCCTCCGGCTGGTCCTCGCTCAGCTCGCAGACCCTGAACTCCATGTATCCGCGATGCGCCGTGGTCACCTCCACCGCAGTCGATATGATCTGAAGGCAGCCGACAGCCCCGGTCACGGACATATATCGCAGTGGAACGAGAACGGGTCGGCTGCGCCGTCATGCGATCCTGCGGTTACGGTAACCACAATACGATCCTGCGGTTACGGTAACCACAATACGAGGCGTGGTAGCGATAGATATTAAAGGAAATAGTTCACCTTCGGAATTTTTTCAGAACACGATTTTATTATATTTTGTAATACAGTTTCTTTTTTTTTCTTTTCAAAAATGGTCCTACATCGCGCCAATTCAGGACGGAAGGTCGTAAATTATTAATGTTATGGTGTGCGTTATTGGTCTGCGCATGCTCAGACCAGTGCTGGCACTCTCAGACGGTACGGTATATCATATATGCGCCACATTCCTTCGCCAAAAAGTCAAATATCTTCGGCTGGAGAGTCTTTTCAGCCAAGAAAAGTTGCAGATAAATATTTCTCAACACGGGCTACAAAACTGCTATTTCAGTTCAAAATCCCATGTTGAAGGTGAACTATTTCCTTTAAGCCGGCAGTCACGGAATAACGCGAATACTCTACGTAGAGCATCTGAACAATGGAGTTTTGGTAAAATACCGAGCAGGAAAAGTCCAATCATTGATGTAGTCAGAGGATGAGTGTGGCATTTGAATGGCACATACCTACGTAATTACTCATTCATAGAATGGCAAAGTGTGTGTGTGTGGGGGGGGGGGGGATAGTACAACTTTTGTCTCGTCTTGAGAGAAACTAAACCACCCTATGTAAAACGTATTTCCAGTGTTGTATTTGTCTCACCTTGGCGAA
>JAXIVJ010016590.1:0-22500 GCA_036785665.1 Chirona hameri | reverse complement strand
TGTGTGTGTGTGTGTGTGTGTGTGTGTGTGTGTGTGTGTGTGTGTGTGTGTGTGCGTTTGCAGGTCGATTCGCGGCGGAGAATAATTAATTGGCGGTATTCAGGTGGAGGGCGGACCTCTGTTCATTACCGGAACAGGCTTGCTTGCTTGCTCACTGAAGTCCACGCCAGCCGCGAAACAATGAACACCAGCCGGGACCCGCTGACACGCAATGCTGCCGTTGGGAGACCGGGGATCGGGGCGTCTAACCGGTGAGTGCGCTGCGGAGTCGGACACGTGAGGAACAACGGTAAGTTGGACGAGGTAGCTCCACTCACTCCGTCAGAGTGAACGGAGACCGCAAGACAGCCAGCGGCATACACCACCATAGGCTTTATTTAGGATATGGCGTGGATTTCTCATTAGACTGCCGATGGTGATGAGCGTAAGAAATTTCGTTTAAACATAATACAAAAGGTGACCTCAAATAAAAACAAATGTGAGAACTTGGAGAGAAAGCGTATTATTAAAAGAGGCTCTTCGATGTATTAATATAACCTTATATTAAGTAAACGTCCTCTTTTCATTTATTCCTTTAACATTCCGTCACCAGCAAATTAGTTAATTGCAAAGTCATTACATGAGCTGATAAGTAGTGCTAGTCTGTTGCGATCCATTTCCTGGCGATGCAAGTCAGTTAGGCTGTCGTTGTGTGGAGGAAGATAGCTGCTCGTTGAGTCACTTCAGCTCAACTCTTCTCGTTCATTGCAGTTATTCACAAGCCAGAGACCCAGCCTGTGCCACCCGATCGTCGGTGAATTATTCAAACATGAAGTACAGACTTGACGTGTCGGTGCCAGCGCAACAAGGCTGTGGTATTTAAGAGGTGTTTCGAAGTCCGCCCAGCCGCAATAACCAGATTGAATACCAGTTTGGTCCAAGGGACGTAAGCGTTCTTATTGCAAATTGTATAGATCTCTCGTAGTTTTATGATCGGAATGAGCTGTTAGGGCGCCGCAATGTCTGTAATTATTCATCTGACTCCCCTATGAATTTATCCCGTCGTATTAGCATATTGTATTCATCATGCAATTGTTTTACGGCAATATATAAATAATATACACTAATACTGGAATATAACCCTTGTGTGGTTCTTGTGTAGTTTTGTGCCTTTTTACAATAATAGTACAATGCCTCCAGTTAAATACACCACGATTCTCCGTTCTACAATAATTCCCCAGATAGTGCAATAGTAGGGAAACTCGCGGAATTTGGGCACTACACCAGCGCCTGCATATTAGCACACTTACCCCCGGCAGAGATTTGATGTTGTGCAGTTCATTTTGCGCATCCAACGCTGCCTTCCTCGTGAAAAACGTCACAAAGCAGCAGCCTGAAACGAAAATATAACTGTAAAACACTGCTGGGCAAATAGCAAGCATCGTTACAACTCGTGCCACCATTCATATAATACGGCGGTGGTCTGGAAGTGTGAAGTGTGAGGCGGAAGTGTCGAAACAACACAAACAAACTTTTCGATTGAAGATGTGTAGAAGACTCTTCTAAAAATTGTTACGATGAAGTCGAAATATATCATATATTTGTATATGGCATACTACCTGTAACACACAAGCATCGTTTTGTTTTCTTCTCATTTCTTCGATGAGTCATGACTGCTGTGATTTTCGTTTTATGTAATCCCACAACAACGCTGCTCTTATACTTCCTCGTTACCCTTTTACGCCACGTGTAAAGCGGCGCATTTATGCTGCATAATTTGTCCGACAGAATTAACAGCGCCCAGATAAACAACCAATAACGGGCCATTATTAAGAGCGGCCAAATTGGTTGGTATCGGTCGGCGCCCAGCTGCCTCGGTGGTGAACCATTAGTGTAGCAGCCGCGCCGCGCCAGTGAGCCGCCTTGTATTATTTACGTTCTGCTCCGTCCTTCCGCCCCGACCGGCGCCCCGACCGGCGCCCCGACCGGCGCCCCGGCCGGCGAGCACAGCCGGCGAGCGCGGCCGCCGTGCATTGCGACATTATTGGCTACGGAGGAAACGATGCGACCGGGGCGCGGGGCGCGGTATTACCGATATTGCCGCGGCTTTTAATCGCCGAGTGCCGGCCGGCGTCGGTCGGCGTCGGTCGGCGTCGGTGGTCGGCGTCGGTCGGCGTCGGTCGGCGTCGGTGGTCGGCGTCGGTGGTCGGCGTCGGTGGTCGGCGTCGGTGGTCGGCGTCGGCCGGCGTCGGTCGGCGTTGGTTGGCGGCGGGCGGCGGCGGGAGGCTAGGTGACCGATTGCCCCGGGGGGAGTTAGGGAAGGGTTGCGCCGCGAGAATGGGGTGACGGGGTGCTCATATGCTGAGGGTGCGTCATGATATGAGAAAATGTGGAACAGGTTTGTGGGGGAGATGGTGTGCAGAGAAGAAGGACCATATGATAGCAATTGGGCAATATAGGTTCGGCATCGACCTTGGCAATTGATTGGTTGAGAAATCCTTGAAGCATCTCGTTTGCATACCTAACCTTTTAACGGTATCCAAGGTTGTATCGGGAGGTTTGCAAAATCAGCGAATACAGCGGTGACCGGAAAGACAGACAAACAGACAGACAATGCCTCTATACTAGTGGGCAGCCGGGAGAGGTGCGTGTTTCGCCCTGCTAACCCCCGCTTAGCCTCGACAGATGCCCTGCCCAGCCCTCCCCGATCGACATCACGGTAACAGATGACCGTTCGTTCGACCGGGCCGCGCACCGCTTAGTCGATGGCCCTTTGTGCTCGCCGCTCAGTTGCGACCCGTCCTAGAGACGCGGCGCCGGAGGGCGACATCGGTGACAGTGGCACTGCCCCGGCCCCGGCCCCGGCCCAGCCCGGCCCCAAACTAAACACTCCCGCCGCCGCGGGGGCCGGGTGCTCGCTCACACGTGCTGCCCCACACTGCCCCCTGGCGTGCGATCGTCGATACAGTCGATATATCGATTAAATAGCGACGCTGCAGTGCAATAAAGTGTGTGCACAGCGGTCGCAGAGCAGCTGTAGAGCTGCTCAACAATAACACCGCTGCACAGTAGCGAGTTACACCGCTGCGCATTAGCGAGTTACACCGCTGCACAGTAGCGAGTTACACCGCTGCGCAGTAGCGAGTTACACAGCTGCACAGTAGAGTTACACCGCTGCGCAGTAGCGAGTTACACCGCTGCGCAGTAGCGAGTTACACAGCTGCACAGTAGAGTTACACCGCTGCGCAGTAGCGAGTTACACCGCTGCGCAGTAGCGAGTTACACCGCTGCGCAGTAGCGAGTTACACCGCTGCGCAGTAGCGAGTTACACCGCTGCGCAGTAGCGAGTTACACCGCTGCGCAGTAGCGAGTTACACCGCTGCGCAGTAGCGAGTTACACCACTGCGCAGTAGCGAGTTACACCGCTGCGCAGTAGCGAGTTACACCGCTGCGCAGTAGCGAGTTACACCACTGCGCAGTAGCGAGTTACACCACTGCGCAGTAGCGAGTTACACCGCTGCGCAGTAGCGAGTTACACCGAGCAATAAACGAGTGGAACGTGGTGTTCGCCGGCCAAGTTTGGAATGGCCTGAACATAGGTCATTGGGGATGGCGTTGGGTCAGCACGAGTGGGTCATTGTTGATGTGCCGATTGAAATGGCACAGTGATGAGCAGCTGAAGTCTGAAGTAGTTGATTCGATTGTTTTCTGATAGTTCAGCGATCCATACTAACCCTATTCCGTGCGGGCGGCTAGAGTTACGTTAACGTTCGAGGGGGGGCATATTCTGCCCCCCCCCAAAGATCTCGAGAAACGCTCGGTCGATTTCGATGGGACAACAACCATTCGATTCGTCATCAAAATATATTTATTTTTGAATCCCGACTTCTTTGTAATGGGGGACCATGGTAAAAAAACGAAAAAAAATTGGTGTTTTTTATTGGTAATTGTGGTCATATGGTTGGACCGATTTTCATGCAAAAACGTTTTTGAGCTTGAAATGTAATGGTCTTCAACATATCAAAAGACAAATATCAAAATGAAAAATCATAGCCGTATTCAGGGGATGTAAAATGGGGGGATTTTCTGAGAACAAATATGTGCTGTTCGTGATTGTTTGGGGCGGTATGAACGTCACATGTGGACATTATTTGCTGTAATGTGTTAAATGTAATATATTGCGCATAGGCGGATCCATTTAAACAACGTGGGGGGCACCATGCGCGTAACGCTTTTTATCATCTTACTAATTTGAAGTTGGACCTAATTTGAGGGAGGATATCGCCTGTCATTTGTTGTACCTAAGTGCGTCTCTGCCCAAAAATATGTACAATCCCGGTATTTATAATGCATATTGTAATGAAAATGTTTCTGACTCATTTATTGCACCGCAAACTACGAAGGAAGTATGCGCCGCACAACCGCACTCGTAACACCCTCCCCAAAACAGGAGCCTGGAACCGCCTCCGCTGGGCTGATTTTTTCAAAATTTTGACCCGACATGCGTAATTTAATTTTGGGAAAATTCAGAAGATTTTAAGACGCTAGCTCCAGTAGTTTAGGAGCAGCATGCGAAAAACCACTGGGAGGGGCAGCATCTGTCCCCCTCCGCAAGGAATAGGGCTAAGATACTCATCAGTAGTAGCGGAAGCCTTACGTGTGCTTGTGCGCGCATGTGTGTCTGTGTTATTCGTGCGCACATGTGAGCGTGTGTGCGTGCGTCAGTACGTGCGTGTTTGACTAATCGTGACCCTTGTCGGTCTTCCGTTGACCTCGGCAGGGGCCGGATGTGAGGATAAGACGTCTCTCCCACAGTTCGGGCGGTGACGTCGCTCCGCTGGCCGAATGCCGATGAACTGTGCTTAGAGCAAGAGTATAATCATGATTACCAGGGGAGGGGGGTAATGATTGCCAGTCATTCAATAGCGTTCAACTAAGACGTCTGAAAACTGGAGTTCAACATTGCCAAGGAGCCAAAGGATTCTATTCCTTTGTACTTAGTTTATGATTATCTTCGCCCGAGTAACACCAAACGTTACGCTCAGTGTCGGATTCCATCGCCGTCCAGTGTCAAATCCCACCGCGATTTAACCACACCCATCAATACCAGCTGTTCTGTCTCGGGTGGCCGGCGACGGACAGCGGACGCCACCCACACGGGACACTCTGCCACCCTGGAGCCGATCCAAGCGACCGTTAACGTAACCGCCCGCCGGACGCAACAGAGCACCAATCGGCAGTCAGCACCCATCTGAACGGCCTCTCCGGGGACCCGGCGCCGGCACTTTCATTAGAACAAAAGGAACGAGCGGAGCGGCTGGGCTGCGAGGCAGCCGAATACAGATCGGAGAGCTGTCGGCCCTCATTGCCGCTCTTCGGCTGTCACTGGCCCGCGGAGTGGCGGCTCCAGTGCTTCATGCGACGGTCGTACGATACGTGGCGGCGGCGGCTGAGTCGACTGTTGATCAGGGCGGCAGCTGTACACAGAGACGCGGTGCCACGTGCAACCACGTGATGGTATGTGTGGCTGGCGGAGCAGGATGCATGGACTCAGGACTCAGGACTCAGGAGTCACTCATAACTCAGGGCTCAGAAGTCAGGATTCAAGGTTAATAAGTCAGGACTCAAGGCTCAGAAGTCAGGATTCAAGGCTTAGGAGTTAGGACTTAAGAGTCATGGCTCCAGGCGCTCAGTGGTGACCATGTGTACGACGGACAGGGCCAGAATGAGCAACGGTCAACTTTGCAGGGCGACCGTCTGTCTGTTGCGGCTCCGGCTCTGAGTTGATCGTCTGCTACAACTCCAGCTCCGGTCCGATGAGTTCTGAGTTTGACCGTTTCATGTGGCCCTGGCTCCTCTCAGATCACCGTGAGTCGCAGCTCCAGCCTCGACTCCGGCTCTATGAGATGACCGTCTGTTGTGGCTCCGGCTCCGGCTCCCGCCCCAGCTCCGGCTCCGGCTCCCGCTTTAAGCTCCGTCCTGAGTTGACCGTCTGTCGCAGCTTCCAGATCCGGCTCTGCGGTACCCATCTGTCCCTCCCGGTCTCAGCTCCAGCCAGGGAGCTCTCTCATGTGACCTCATGTGACCTCAGGTAACATAATGTAACCTCAGGTGACCTAAGGTGACCTCAGGTGACCTCAAGTGACCTCAGGTGACCTCAGGTGACTTCAGGTGACCTTAAGTGACCCCCGGTAATGAAGGGCCGCTCAGCTCAGCCGGCCGCCGCCGCTGATGCGGATTGATAGCTCCATCATCGGTGCGCGGGAGAGGTCGTGCCAGTCCCGAGTCGAGGCCGGCGGTCCGATTCCAGCAGCAGCCGGCAGCACCTCAATCGGGAGAGCCGCCCGGCCGAAACAGATCGAGCGCGGCCACCGAGGACGGTCCCACGGTGAGATCTGTCCCACCGCGCCACAGCCGTGATACTAACTACATAGCACTGATCGGGACGGCCGCTGCTGTCCGCTCTGTTAAACGGGGACAAGCCAGGGTCTGACGAGCTTTGTTAAACGGGGACGAGCCAGGGTCTGACGAGCGCTGGAGGGGGACGAGCCAGGGTATGACGAGCTCTAAACGGGGATGAGCCAGGATCTGACGAGCTCTAAACGGGGACGAGCCAGGGTCTGACAAGCGCTGGAGGGGGACGAGCCAGGATCTGACGAGCGCTGGAGGGGGACGAGCCAGGGTCTGACGAGCTTTGTTAAACGGGGACGAGCCATGGTCTGACGAGCTCTCGAGGGGACGAGCCAGGGTCTGACGAGCTCTAAACGGGGACGAGCCAGGGTCTGACGAGCTCTAAACGGGGACGAGCCAGGATCTGACGAGCTCTAAACGGGGACGAGCCAGGGTCTGACGAGCGCTGGAGGGGGACGAGCCAGGGTCTGACGAGCGCTGGAGGGGGACGAGCCAGGGTCTGACGAGCGCTGGAGGGGGACGAGTCAGGGTCTGACGAGCTTTGTTAAACGGGGACGAGCCAGGGTCTGACGAGCTCTGGAGGGGACGAGCCAGGGTCTGACGAGCTCTGGAGGGGATGAGCCAGGGTCTTACGAGCTCTAAACGGGGACGAGCCAGGGTCTGACGAGCTTTAAACGGGGAAGAGCCGTGTGTGTGCGGGTGTGTGCGGGTGCGTGCGTGCGTGCGTGCGTGCGTGCGGGTGCGGGTGCGGGTGCGGGTGCGGGTGCGGGTGCGGGTGCGGGTGTGGGTGTGGGTGTGGGTGTGGGTGCGGGTGCGGGTGCGGGTGTGGGTGTGGGTGTGGGTGTGGGTGTGGGTGTGGGTGTGGGTGTGGGTGTGGGTGTGGGTGTGGGTGTGGGTGTGGGTGTGGGTGTGGGTGTGGGTGTGGGTGTGGGTGTGGGTGTGGGTGTGGGTGTGGGTGTGGGTGTGGGTGTGGGTGTGGGTGTGGGTGTGGGTGTGGGTGTGGGTGTGGGTGTGGGTGTGGGTGTGGGTGTGGGTGTGGGTGTGGGTGTGGGTGTGGGTGTGGGTGTGGGTGTGGGTGTGGGTGTGGGTGTGGGTGTGGGTGTGGGTGTGGGTGTGGGTGTGAAATGCTGGTTGTAGCAGTAGGCGCGGATTTAGGGGGTGGCGCTGGAGCGCGCGCACTCCCCTGAAGGCCGATAAATTCAACGAAAAGCTGTCAAATATTCATAAAAATTGTGCAACATGCTTCATAATCACTCTATTCGTTACCAAAAAGACCGAAAATCTGAAAGTACCGACAAAAGATGTTTGTACCCACGCATTTTGATCGGCCATAAACATCACACCCTTTACCGCACCTCCACCTGGGAAGAATTCTGCATCCGCGCCTGAGAAGGTTAGTTATCATGGCCTTTATTTTATGACGGTGTTTTGTGGTGATATAGGATGTTGGTTATGAGCAGTAAATGATACAATACGATTCTGAACCATCTTCACCAAAAAGTCGACTGGGTCAACATGTCAACGAGTTCAGGGACAGATCACTAACGCCTTCAAAACCATACGGCCTTTGAAACTACCTACCAGTGCGCAAGGTCCTCACATATCGCTAACCGACCCTTAGACTTGTAGCCTGACCAGAGTCATTGACTGACCTCTTCTCTGCCCTGTGACCTGACCACTGACCTCTTCTCTGTCCCGTGACCTGACCACTGACCTCTTCTCTGCTCTGTGACCTGACAACTGAAGTCTTCCCTCTTCTGTGACCTGACACTGATCTCCGCTTTCCCCTGTGACCTAGCCACTGACCTTTGCCTTGTCCGGTGATTTTGTCGCGCAGCACGTTGATCTGGTGGACGGGACCGTACTCTTCAAACATGGCGCGGATGTCGTTCTCGTCCATGTGCCGCGGCATCTGACCCACGAACATCTTGATGGCGTCCGGGTCCGGCTGGTCCCGCGCCGGACCCTCCTGTATCCGCCCGTGGTCGGAGCCCACTGAGCCCGCCCTGGAACGACACAATGTGTGACATCATCATGGCTGAAGTTTTGTTTAAACAAAAGTTGAGAGGCAAAATGTCATATTTGTTGGTTGTTACTAAAACCATCCTCCCTTAGCAGTACAGTGTCCTCAAATCGGAGAAGTCCGTAGAGTCAAGCACAATGATAGTGGGCAATTCCCATAGTCATCATTATTTTTCATAGCTAGAAATACAAATAGAAATCCTGTTCCTGGCCAGGCCTACAACGGGCCAGTCCATGTCAGTACCACTGAGTCTGTATCTGGCAGGACAGCTAGTGGATTGTAGCTCGCCTAGTGCCGGATGTACCCATGGGTACCCCGCCCAGTTCTTCGAAATCGTCCAATCGAGTTCAATCCAGTTTAGTTCGGGCTAGCCTTGAAATTGGGATACGTTCCTTGAATTCATCTCAAAACAAAGTATCACACAAGTTTCTTTGTAAACCTATTGTACTGCGGGAATTATCAACTTTCTACTCGCTTTCACAACGAATCCTAGCCGGACAATGTCCCCGTTTTAGTTCCCTCACTCCCTATGCCTTCGTCGCTTGAAATACTACACCCTATCTAACAAGAAATGTCTTATCGAATCCTCCGCGGTAACCACAAAGCCTCCCTGATCGGCCGTCCCCAGTGCCAGCGGGTGAATCAATTTTTGTCATCTCTATTTCGTTCTCCTCTCCGGTTTAGCCGCCGGCGTGTGTTTCCCTCGGTTCGTATATATCCCCCCTCCCCTCCCCTCCTCCCCCTCAATCGTCTGAGTTGTCTGAGACGTCTGAGAGGCACCGTCGGGCTTCAGCAGACATCCGACCGACAGCGGTCAGGCAGCCGCTGGGCTGCCACGGCCGGCCCAGCTAGTCCGAGATAGTATGTGACGTTCAGAGCAGACAGCTGTGACGCTCAGATCAGACAGTTGGTTTGTGACTCGGTAGACGAGGCCCCGCGTGACGTCTGTCGAAGTTGCTGCAATGCACGGTAGTGATCGCTGTTGTGGAGTTAACGTCGTATTTGCGTGATTTTATGTCTTCCAACAGCCGGGGAGACACGCACCTAATCTGTGTTTTTGTTTTCAACTGGGCCACTTCAGCTCATTTCCATCCCATTGACGGAGCATTTTTCAGAGTGTTTTGCGGCATCTCGCCTGTCAGTCGGCGAACATTTGCATAATGTTCACTGTTCAAAGTGTCTGGCGGTCGGCGAGCATTTGCACAGCCTCCAGAGTGTTCAGAGGCTGGCTCCTGCTCCCCAGTGCAGCTGGCTCCCCAGTGTATCTGACCTGACCAGACGCCGTGCCGTGCCGTACCGTGCCGTGCCGTGCCGTGCCGTGCCGTGCCGTGCCGTGTCGTGTCGTGTCGTGTCGTGTCGTGTCGTGTCGTGTCGTGCCGTGTCGTACCGTGCCGTGCCGTGCCGTGCCGTGCCGTGCCGTGCCGTGCCGTGCCGTGCCGTGTCGTGTCGTGTCGTATCGTATCGTATCGTATCGTATCGTATCGTATCGTATCGTATCGTATCGTATCGTATCGTGTCGTGTCGTGTCGTGTCGTGTCGTGTCGTGTCGTGTCGTGTCGTGCCGTGCCGTGCCGTGCCGTGGCGTGCCGTGGCGTGCCGTGGCGTGCCGTGGCGTGCCGTGGCGTGCCGTGGCGTGCCGTGGCGTGCCGTGGCGTGTCGTGTCGTGCCGTGTCGTGTCGTGCCGTGCCGTGTCGTGCCGTGCCGTGCCGTGTCGTGTCGTGTCGTGTCGTGTCGTGTCGTGTCGTGTCGTGTCGTGTCGTGTCGTATCGTGTCGTGTCGTGTCGTGTCGTGTCGTGCCGCGCCGTGCCGCGCCGTGCCGTGCCGTGCCGTGCCGTGTCGTGTCGTGCCGTGTCGTGCCGTGTCGTGCCGGGAGGAGTGCCGTCGATGCTGTCCCGCCGCACGTCCGACCCCGACAGCTGGTGGCTCGACAGGTGCTGACAGCGGCAATGGTCCTCATCAGCCGTCCGCCGCACCTGCGCCAGCCTCGCCTCGCTCGCCTCGCTCGCCAGCCTCGCCGAGCCGCCACCGAGCCCGACGAGACAGCGCGCAGTGTCGACAGTTGTTCCGCATTGCTGGACGGACTAGAAACTAGACTCGGTGATGGAAGGAAGAGTAACAAAGAAGGGGAAAGTGAAAAGGAGAAAGAAGCGACTTTGGTATGCAGCCCAGGTTCGGAAAACGATGAACAAAGTATACGTTAAAGTCAGAGAAACAACGTCGGCACCAAAACAACATCTACAGAAAGTTTCGTTTTACAGCTTAGGTCTTGGTCCTAGGGAACTGCGGATAAAACATGTTCCATGGAAATATATGGATGGAAATATAAGCGACACGTTTTAGACATGTGTCTGCTGCCTTACAAAGACCGCGCCTGACTGTCGCGGCCGCGAAGTCTGCAGCCAGCGTCCCCTGTCAATAGACTGTGATGGCCAGTGACTGGTGCCGGCCCTCTGAACGGCAGAACAGCCCCTTAAGTCTTAACGTTCCGCTCCCCGCCAGTCACGTCGGTCCTATACGGCCAAAGTTTTCTCGTACGTCGCTACCGGTATGGATCGGTCGACCCCGCGTGGGAGGCTGAGCCAGACCACCAGTAATAAATATCTCCCGGTCACGGTCTAACTACCGCCACAGGAAACAACATCGAGGTTTGGGTCCATGCCATCGAGCTAACTTTTGAAACAGCTCATCGCAAAATGGCGGTGAAGGTGTTACATATGGATGTCGGGATTCTACATAGGCACCCCGCAAGGTAACTTCAATGTTAACTTCAAGCTTATGGAAGATGGGATCAGCTGACGTGTCACCTGTACTGATGACGGTAAGGGCTGGTACCAGTTGCCATGTCGCTACACCACACCGCGTCACGTCACACATCACGTCACGTCACGTCGTTACAGATCACATCACCTGACGTGACTGAACACATCACGTCAGTCGGCTCAGAGCGCTCCGCCGCAGACGGCGACCGACACCTGTGTAGGTGGAAGCACAGGTATCCTGCAGGCACGACAGGTTGGGCCGATTCTGACACACCGGGGCGGTGTAACACGGGACGTCGGCTTTGGCGCGTATAACGACGACTCGACAAACTGAAGACTCGCTCTAAGATGCGAGACAATTGGCGCCTTGGTCACAAGAGGATATGGTATTTGTCCATAACAACAACACCAGTTAGCTTACAAGGGCAGCAAACTGGCGCAGGACTCAGAAGTAAGATTCCCGCCTCATTCACCGGTGGTCGGGGTTCAATTCCCACTAGTTACCCTCTCCCCAGAATGACAGAATGACAGAATGGCAGAATGACAGAATGACAGAATGACAGAATGACCAGAATGACAGAATGGCAGAATAACAGAATGACAGAATGACAGAATGACATAATGACAGAATGACCAGAATGACAGAATGACCAGAATGACCAGAATGACAGAATGACCAGAATGACAGAATGACAGAATGACAGAATGACAGAATGACAGAATGACAGAATGACAGAATGACCAGAATGACTCGCTACCCCTCCCGCATTACGCAGACCGCTGTTCTCGGCTTCAAGCTATGCGGTACAGCATAACTTCAGGCGTTTACTACTAGTGCCATCTAGGGACAGGAATATAAATATAAATATATACTGTCGCTCGTAGCCGAAAGCAGCGGCTCCCAATGTATAGCAACACGTAAACCGTAACACAAAGTTGAACATCATTTAGGATTAATTGGTTTTCGCTGCGCTTTGCGATTATGTTGTGACAGTGAAACCGAAACTGGGATAGAAGTGCGTGTATTGTTCGCCAACGAATCAAACGAATCAGCCATTGCAAACGAATCAGCATATTTCTCCCTTAGCTGCTCAGTCGGTATTGCCCTAGCTCGAAGGCTCAATTACCCCAAGTGGGGTAAGCACTCCCTATTCCAGAATCATTGTTGTACAGGAACATGCGACAGTCACAACGTGTTGAAATTTGAATCTGGCAGCATATCATATTCTATTTTGTAAACCACAAACTATAGCTAAGTTTTAACTGAAAGTTGTATTGACACAACTTCGCCTATTGGATCTGCACGTGTGTGCGTTAGCGTATTCAAGTCAAGCTAAAACAAATAACTTACTTTTGACCAATTATGCCAAAAAGGTGACCCGTGACTATCATGAACTAAAAGGTGTCAGGACGCTCCGTCTCTTTTAACCCTCGCCGTGCCGGTGCTCGGCGCCACCTTCGCCGTGCCAGGGGATGGGGGTTTAGACACCTCCCTCTCTAACTCGAAAATTAAAAGGGCTAGAAAGACGCTGAAAACGCCGTTTGAAAGCTCTCGACGAGCACATTCGACGTTACATCGAATATGTTTTTCCTCAAGTCAATATTGAGGTCACCAACCAGAGGTCATCAAAGGTCAGATTGTCTAGTTTTAGGACTTCGCTCCAGAAACCCCCAGATATCACAGGAACTATGATGTCTAAGAACAAACGGAAAACAGCAATGGAAATCTCTTAAAACATGCAATCGGTAAGATGTCCTCAGATTTGATCTCAGGTCAAGTTTAGGCTCCAGAGCTCATTAAATGTCAAAAAGGCTATTTTTTACCAAACCGTTTTTCACGAATAGCTTTGATCTAATGACGAGAAGGCAATAATTTTGACACCATCGTGTTTTTCTTGTCAAGGCGCTTCGATTAATGTTAGTGTTGATCAGATTAAATCAACTTCAAAATTTGACCTCAGGTCAAGGTTAAGTGGTGACCCAAGTAGTCATGTTGCATATGGGAAGACGTGCCTCAACGAGACAAACACATTGGTGTCAGTTTCACTTCTCTATCGTCATTATGGCGAGAGTTATTGACATACAACTGTTGGCGACCTCGTATGATCTTGGCTGACCCTGTAGGGTTCAATGAACACAAATGGCACCTAGGTCATCAAGAATGGCCTACAATAACATGATCCAGAAGACATTAGACTGCTATCTTGCGTATTCTTGGATTAAGAAGCATTTGAATATTTCCCCGCTGACTTATAATGGGGAGGTCACGAAATTGACCCGACCAGTGCTCTTTCTCATAAACGTTTGGTAGAACAATTCAGTAGTATAGTTGTAAGATTGTGTAGTAAAGTTGTAAAATTGTGTTTCATAAAGCAAAAACTACTACTTACTACACTCGAGACTTTACAACTTTACAACTCTACTATGTTACTACTAGTTAGTAAGCAAATTGACGCCTTCTGTTTCATAATGGTCAGCTGATTTTCCGACTGTAGTATAATTGTAAAAAAATACAACTCTACTACCACATAAACACATGCCCCATTCCGTAGTAAAAACTTATGAACCAGCCAATCTTTACCTCGCCCTATACCTACCGCCCTATACTCGTATACTCTACAACCGCCCTACACTCGTGAACGGTATGGAAGATGAGAGAAGAGAGGGAAGAAACAGACGAATATTTAGAGAACGGATCAACATGACGTGGGATGTGTCTGAATCATTTAGGTGAGTTTTTCGCTGTACGGCTGTAGCAGTGATGTTTGGTAGAAATGTTGGCATGATTTTGGCAATTAGATTACTACTTAACGTTATCATCATAAGCAGGTAATTATGATATATCTATATCCATTTGAAGCACAACATAATTTATGGTTTCTTCAATCAACATAAATGTTGCACATCTCATGACTTTATTATCTGAAATGACTTGCCAGCATTAGTGGATCCAGGGGGGGCCCCTCCCAAACAAACAACGTCTGAAATTGGAGAAAAAAATTACACATTTCCTGATATAGAAGAAAATCTAAGCAACTTTTACTAAGAAAAGTTAGTTTTAAATCAGCTATCAATGTATAAGCAAGCGAAATCCAATTAGTTTTCAGAATTGTATGACTTTTTGGAATTCCCCCCCAAACCACCCGTGTCGAAAATCCTGGGGGCAAAGGGTAGTTTTGCCCCCCCCCCCCCCCCCAGATTTTAGCCTGCTCAATCTGGGGGCAACATGACCCTTCCCCTCCCCAGGATTTTCATTTGAGGGGGGGATTTTGAGTACCCTGCGCCCCGCAATCCGCCGCCCCTGCCCCTGAGCATGTCGGCAGGGCGACAAAGCAGCCAGTGCAGTCCCTGGCCAGGTTGGAAGGACCTCTGAACAGACCGAATGGGCCCCTTGACACACAAGAGGGGCTTCTTGGAAAGTCAGAGGAGTGAGGAGTCTCTGGTGAGACCGGAAGGGTCAAAGTACGTAGAGATCCCAGATGAAGATTAAATACAAAGAGGACTTACTCCACAATACAAATATTAAAAGCGGAGCTTTCGGGTATATTGAAACACCCTTCGTCAGGGTGCTACCATATACCCGAAAGATCCGATTTTATTTTTTTCCTGTAGAGTAAGCCCTCTTTGTATTATATATATATATATCACCCACTCCACATCATGTCTTTTCGCTTCGCGGATCCCAGATGAGTCCCTGAACAGGTCAAAAGGGCGTAGAAAAGGTCAGAGGGGCCCCTAGACGATCTGAAGGACCTTGTGCCTTTCAAAGGTAAGAATACAGTTGTACAGGGAATAAAACTCAAAATTTTCGCACCGCTCCGCGGCGCAATTTAACTACAAATTCAATTATATGCGGGTTAGGAAAAAAATCGGTCAGTTTCTCGGCGCATTTATGTGTTATGTTGCTACTTTCCTATATTATTGGGCAAAATAGTTCACTTTAGCACTTTTAAACGCACTTTTAAACGCACAATATAACAATTTTAGAGGTCCGCACCATACGCAATGCGACGCATTGATGAGAAAGCAACCCAGGGCATAATACTCAAAATTTTCGCGACGCTCCTCGGCGCAATTTGTTTAAGAGTTCCAGGTCTTGAGTTTAACAAATATTCCAAGTTGGTATAGCTGATTCCAAATTCGTGTCGCTGGTTCCAAAGTTGATGTGGCAGTTTGCTAACTCCAGCTCCTAAACGTTGGTATGGCCCATGCCATACCTGCCATACCGCATTTTCCAGCCTTGTAACGTGCCTTTTCATGCGTGTTTTTTTTTTTTTTGGGGGGGGGCTTTCAACGCTTGGGAAGGGGCCCTTTCAACGCTCGGGAAGGGGCCCTTTCGAGGCGCCCCCCCCCCCCCCCCTGGACGAAATCCTGGCTACGTGCCTGTATATTATGTACCTGCTAACAAATGAATGGCGCGTCGTTTAAAGGAAGAAAAATAAAAATCGGCCAAACACTTTTTGAGTGATAGGCCATAAAAGTAAAACAAAATAAAATGTCTCCCAAATGACCGCAGTGAAATGTTGCTATGTAAATGACCTGAGGTCAAATGCAACTTCTATCATGCCTATTATATCATTAGACTTTCCAACACATCATTAAACCCATTTCTGGGTACATACATGCAATCACTGCGTTCCATAACAGTGTCAAGCCATGGAGCGCATAACAAACAAAATTGAGCATATTTGACCTCATTTGACCTTGAAGATATTGCACTAGGATCATGCAATTGTCACAAAACAGAGATCCCACAACACCTCTCTACCCTACAAATTTCGTTGTTGTGGCTCTTATGGGGGCCGGGATCTTAGAAGGGGGGGGGGGGGGGGGCGGAATCCGCCTCCTCCAGTGCGTGTAATTCTCAGAGGTCCTCCAGTGCGCGTGTTAAAGTGTTTGCCATATTTTGAAATGTGAAACACTAAAACTGAGAAGCAAAATAAATCTACAATAATCAGAATCATATAAAAATGTTCCATTCACTCCGAACGCAAACAAAAACAATGTGTGCCCCTCCGCCTTATATCAACTGGAGCCCACAATGTGAGCCTGGCAACTCCCACATGTCAACCGGAGCTCTGTGAGCCTGGCAACTGCCACATGTCCACTGGAGCTCTGTGAGCCTGGCAACTCCCACATATCCACCGGAGCTCTGTGAGCCTGGCAACTCCCACATGTCCACCGGAGCTCTGGGAGCCTGGCAACTCTCACATGTCCACCGGAGCTCTGTGAGCCTGGAAACTCCCACATGTCCACCGGAGCTCTGCGAGCCTGGCAACTCCCACATGTCCACCGGAGCTCTGAGAGCCTGGCAACTCCCACATGTCCACCAAGACCTGGCGTGGAAGCTCTTTCATAGCAGTGCCAACACTTGGACATCATCAATTATGCAACTCGGATTGCAGCCTGGGACACGATAGGTCGCGTGCCGCCATCCCAGCCCCAGCGATCGTCGACCAGATAAAACCTATTAGACGCCACAGGGAATAAACCACAATTTGTGTATGGGGAAACATCGTACCGGTTTAATTGCATTGGCCTTCGGGGACAGTTTTTCGGTAAGTGTCGCAGTTCTGTTTCACGGACGGATGCACAGATTAGAGTTCATTCCCCAGCGATGAAACGCAGAATAAGGTAACAGTAATGGGATGGTCACCAGGTCTCACGTTCCCTGAATTCACTGTTCAGACTATACGTCATTTGTATGCATGTGCCGTTCGCGCAATGGATGAGTTATATTTGACGACGACGCCATGTTAAGATAATATATAATATTAGCTGTTTTCACGAAGGATTATTGCGCTGAAAAGATTCTGAAAAGTTTCTGAAAAGTTTTAAAGTTTTGGTATAAAAGGTTTAAGTATACAAGTCTTATAAAAGTTATAAACGAACCGTTTTAAGACTTCCACAAGACTTTTATACTTAAGACTGTTATGCTAAGACTGTTATAACCAAAACTTGTTCAAACTTCTCAGAAACTTTTCAGAATCTTTTCAGCGCAATAATCATTCCGTGAAAACGGCTATTGAAAAATAGTTGACATCACTGTGTTTCGGGCTGCAAGAGCAGAAACAACTCGGATAAGCATCGCTACCGGTTTGACATTCGACTGTCCAATGATACAACGATCTGACAAAATTGGCGAGTTTCTGCTTCATTTCCTCAGTTCTGCTCTCATTAATGGAAATAGTTCACCTTCAACATGGGGTTTTGAACTGAGATAGCAGTTTTGTAGCCCGTGTTGGGAAACCCCTATCTGCAAGTTTTCTTGACTGAGAAGACTCGATCCAGCCGAATATATTTGTTTGTTTTTTTGGGCGAAGGAATGCGGTGCTGACGAAAGAATGCGGTGCTGACGATGGCCTGGGCACAGGCTATACCATCAGCCAATCAGCTTGCAGCTGGTGCTAGCAAGCGAACCACCGGCCGCCGGTTGGCATTTCTCGAATGCGAGTCTATCCTTACGCGACTACTTTTGAATCTGATTGGCTGAGCCATTTTTTTTTCATTCGCGTGACGTCAGGACTCTGACTCAGAGAGTATGTATACAGTTTTGATAAAATGAATAAGTTACGACCCTCTGGCCTGCAATCGGCGCGATGCGTGACCATTTTTGACAATATAAAATACATTTTATTTTAAAATATAATCAAATCGTGTTAAGAAAAAACAAATCCAAGGTCAACAATTTCCTTTAACCCTCGCCCTACGGGAGCTTTTTCCACCTTCGCCCTACGGAGGGAGTCCTAAAAAGACACCCTGTTAACTTCCACACCAAGCAACATAGAGCAACGCGGTAAGAACCATCATGTTGCCTGTCATGTTTGGAATCTAACGGTATGCCATTTTTAGGTTTCGAGTCAACAGGTGACCTTCCAGGTCAAGTGAATGACCTCGGATCGACCACGTCCAGAACAGCGATTTTGTTCTGTCAGAAAACCTCAAAATTAGAAATTGATAAATGTAAATAAAAAGGCATGTTCCTAGACCAGTTTTGTCTCAGAAATACAGAAAAGGTAATTATTTGTTCGTATCTGGTCAAAAAAAGTTAAAAAAAAGTTATTAAAAAATGACGTCAGTTTATTACACTTTGGGAGCCATCACTCAGTCAAAAATAGAGATATTGCTTTGAACTTTGGTTTGGATATTGTCCATACTCATTTCTCTCGCATATATTCCGTTTTTTAACATCTTTGCAAATTTTGATTTTGTGGTGATTTGTAAAAAAAAGTGTTTTTTTAAATTTTAGGGGTCAAAAACCAAAAGTTCGGAAATCCGAGATTGCCATTGTAAAGAAAATGCCATTTTCTATCTTTTCTCAATTGTGTTTGCAATTTGCTTCAAAGCCCTGTTTTCTACGATTTTCCAAACATTTATCGTTTTTCCACCAACATGACGTCATCAAAACATCATTATCTTCCAAACTACTGAACCAATTTCAATGAAAATTTTACAACATACGTATAATTGTTGCAAACTCAGCTACTAAAAATGTCAGGAAGATTCGCCGCAGGTGTAAAAGTTATGCAAGAAAAACCACAGGGGGGTCGTTTTAGGACCCCCCCCCCCCCCCTTCCCCCCGTAGGGCGAGGGTTAACGCAGTTTCATTCGAAGGCCAGTCTAAGAGTGAAAGCTCCAGTCAGTGGCAGTGAGCATACATCGTACATTCCGCGTCTGACGTGGACAAACTGCGTTCCTGCCGCTGGACAAAGGCGCCGTCTCCGTCTGCGGCGGAAGCAGAGACTGCCCGCCCGGGTCAAATTGGCCGGGAACAAACAGCCCGGCTCAGACTGCTTCCGGGCTGGTTCCGCCGCCGACCGCTGGGCGGCGCCACCTCCGCTGTCGGGAGTTCCGACCGTCGGGCACTGTGCCTCCCGACTCCCTGAGCTCGACGCCCCCGCGTCTTCTGCCGAGATACCCCGCTACATATTATGGACCGTGGATAGCGCTTATCAGCCACACGGGGTTACCAAACCAACGGCACGAAGCCGCTGCGTCCCTGGAGGTGGGGCAGGAGGACCCGACGCACTCCTACTGCACGACGCACGTGATCCACACTCGAATCAGCAGACAGCAAACCACCCTCTCAGCATCCCCACAGTTCTACTACACGGGCCTGCACGGTACATAACCCCCTCGTGGAGAACGATCCCAAAAACGGCATGACGTAGGGAAGCGGGGTATCCCCCGCCACCCACGCCCCACCGGATCACCCCACACCAGCCTTAGGATGGTATGGGGTGATCCACATTGCCACTTGTCTACGTAAACAGCGCTGCCAATCCTGCCAGCGACCAGATATAATACGCGCCTCCCATCAATCAAAGCCACATCAGTATGCATCTAGTATTCCGGGCAGCGGGCGGGTCGCCGGATGGGAGAGCCCCGAGGCGAGCCCTTTCTCCGTCCGCCGTCACAGCGCCCCACGGGCAGACGGAGCGTGCAGCGCGAGACGGAGTAAACCCTGGGGGTTCAGCCGCGGGACGGCGCGGTACGGTGGTGTGCTTGGTGTAGAGGGAGGGAGAGAGGGGAAGGGAGCGAGCTGTGTGAGAGCGCAGCAGTGGCCAGTAGGTACAGAGGGAAGGATATGGGAGGCGGGGACCTGTGTCGAGAGCGAAATAGTGCCCAGCACAGGGAGAGAAGAGAGAGGAGAGAGAGAGAGAGAGGGGGGGGGGCTTGTTGAGAGCGCAGCTGTGCACAGTACAGAGGGAAGGAGAGAGGGAGGGAGCTGTGCTGAGAGCGCAGCTGTACACAGTACAGAGGGAAGGAGAGAGGGAGGGAGCTGTGTTGAGAGCGCAGCTGTACACAGTACAGAGGGAAGGAGAGAGGGAGGGAGCTGTGTTGAGCACGCAGCTGTACACAGTACAGAGGGAAGGAGAGGGGGAGGGAGCTGTGCTGAGAGCGCAGCTGTACACAGTACAGAGGGAAGGAGAGAGGGAGGGAGCTGTGTTGAGCGCGCAGCTGTACACAGTACAGAGGGAAGGAGAGAGGGAGGGAGCTGTGCCGAGAGCGCAGCTGTACACAGTACAGAGGGAAGGAGAGAGGAAGGGAGCTGTGTTGAGCGCGCAGCTGTACACAGTACAGAGGGAAGGAGAGAGGGAGGGAGCTGTGTTGAGAGCGCAGCTGTACACAGTACAGAGGGAAGGAGAGAGGGAGGGAGCTGTGCTGAGAGCGCAGCTGTACACAGTACAGAGGGAAGGAGAGAGAGAGGGAGTTGTGTTGAGCGCGCAGCTGTACACAGTACAGAGGGAAGGAGATAGGGAGGGAGCTGTGCTGAGAGCGCAGCTGTACACAGTACAGAGGGAAGGAGAGAGGGAGGGAGCTGTGTTGAGCGCGCAGCTGTACACAGTACAGAGGGAAGGAGAGAGGGAGGGAGCTGTGCTGAGAGCGCAGCTGTACACAGTACAGAGGGAAGGAGAGAGGGAGGGAGTTGTGTTGAGAGCGCAGCTGTACACAGTACAGAGGGAAGGAGAGAGGGAGGTAGTTGTGTTGAGAGCGCAGCTGTACACAGTACAGAGGGAAGGAGAGAGGGAGGGAGTTGTGTTGAGAGCGCAGCTGTACACAGTACAGAGGGAAGGAGAGAGGGAGGGAGTTGTGTTGAGCGCGCAGCTGTACACAGTACAAAGGGAAGGAGAGAGGGAGGGAGCTGTGCTGAGAGCGCAGCTGTACACAGTACAGAGGGAAGGAGAGAGGGAGGGAGCTGTGTTGAGAGCGCAGTGAAGCCGAGGGGCGTGAGATGAGCCGGGGACGCCGGTCGATTCCCTGAGGGGCGGCACTGTGGAGTAATGAGCGGCTTAATGAACGGGTGGATGAAGCTGGGCTCGGTTCAGAGAGGCCCGGGCTTCATAAAGAGACGAATAATTCGGGATAAAAGCCATTTTGCCCTGTAGGCATAGTCGAGAACGGTGGGAGTGGAAGATTGCGTTTTTTAACAAAGGACTAGAGATATATGTCCGGAAGAGAAAGTGCAAAGCTCTTAAAGGTAATGTTTCACCTTTGTATTAGTTTTGAACTGAGATAGCCATTATATTTGACCGTTATTGCAATGTCTAAATTATTGAGGTAATTTCCCCAAAACTTACCCGTTTGTAAGCAATTCAGTTTATAATTTGCAAAATGTGGTCTAGGCTAGTGCCGCCGCTGATTGGCTGACAACCACTTCAAGATTGTTGGTCCTGGAAGTCAGACGACCTGAATTTATTGAACTTTGGCGAGTACGATGTAAACAACGGCCAACGCCCAGTTGCGTGTGGTCGAAGTAGACGTGTTTCGCGTTGTTTAAAGTCTCAGTTATGGATTGGTTATTTTTTTTATAAAATAAATATTGGGCTATCGCAATGCCTAGCACTCGGCATTGTGTTCTGTGCGGGAGAAGACGCAGTTCCACAATGTTTGTATTTAAGTCGCCAAAATTGTTTGAAACGATTGTGCCATATTTTGGCAGCGTAAAGATTTTCTCTATAGTTCTCTATAGCCCAATAATGACGTCATCATCCAAAATTTAACAAACTTAATTTGTATAAACCTAAGTGACTTCTCGAGAGAAAAATATCACCATCGTTTTCAGCAGCACTTACTTCATATTTTTGACTACAACCGGCGTATATTTGACAACTTTCAGAAAGGTGAAACATTCCCTTTAACTATGAACCGAGACTTCACTAATCCTAGACCAGACCTAGCACTGTTTGTCAGTCATTTCTTATCGGTGACACTTCAAACAAACGCGATCTTTCGAGAAAGGGGTTCGGGAAGATAAGGAACGATCATCTCAGAACGACGTAGTCGTCTCGCCGTCTGTTGGCATTGGTAATGGGACACAAGCCAGCTCACAATGTCTCTGCATCTCAGACCTGAAGTTACATCCACTCAGATCTGAAGTTACATCCACAGTACACTGGAGCACCAGCACCACTGGCAAGTATTCCAACATGAGTTGAGATCAGGGTCCAACTGGTCAGACGGTCGGTGTCATGTCGCTCAGAGAGGGTGCCGGGCGCGACGCCAGCTATCCAGCACGTGCCGACACCCCAAGCCAGCAGAGCTGACCGCCGTCAGTGCCGTCCGGCTAGCCAGCCAGCAAATCATCAAATAAATCTGCCCACACCCGGCCCTAATCAAAACAGAACCAGGTGAGAAATGCAATTTCACGAATTCCACAGTACAAAAAGAGCGTGCCAAAACAAATTTAACTCGGGGAGGACAATGTGTTCGAGACAAACAGAATGGGATGGAGATAAAATTGTTGGCAAATGAGATGGAGAAAAGGAAATAATTGCGAGAACGCGAGAGCGAAGAGCGAGAGCGAGAGCGAGAGCGAGAGAGCGA
>JAXIVJ010016589.1:0-28444 GCA_036785665.1 Chirona hameri | reverse complement strand
GAAATTGGAGAACACGAACTTAAACTCCTGACCCTCATTCATGTGGCATATAGAAGCGCTAGACAGTACCAGAAGTCCCCGAGCGAGCAACAGTCATCGAACAGCTGCCTCTGCATGAGGGTATTACGAGCGAGCGTTACCTCACGTTCCGCTGCGACCCGGGCCGACGCAGCGACTGAGCCACAACGGTGTCGGTGTCAGCCTGCTGCTAGAGAGGAACCCGCAGCAAGGCAGTCTGTCGGACCGATACCTTTGTAATGCCTGGTTATCATCTGACGGCGTGATGCTCCTGGTTATCATCTGACGGTGTGATGCTACTGGTTATCATCTGACGGTGTGATACTCCTGGTTATCATCTGACGGCGTGATGCTACTAGTTATCATCTGACGGCGTAATGCTCCTGGTTATCATCTAACGGCGTGATGCTCCTGGTTACCATCTGACGGCGTGATGCTCCTGGTTATCATCTGACGGTGTAATGCTCCTGGTTATCATCTGACGGCGTGATGCTCCTGGTTATCATCTGTCGGCGTGATGCTCCTGGTTATCATCTGACGGTGTAATGCTCCTGGTTATCATCTGACGGTGTAATGCTCCTGGTTATCATCTGACGGCGTGATGCTCCTGGTTATCATCTGACGGCGTGATGCTACTGGTTATCATCTGACGGTGTGATGCTCCTGGTTACCATCTGACGGCGTGATGCTCCTGGTTATCATCTGACGGTGTAATGCTCCTGGTTATCATCTGACGGTGTGATGCTCCTGGTTATCATCTGACGGTGTGATGCTACTGGTTATCATCTGACGGTGTGATGCTCCTGGTTATCATCTGACGGCGTGATGCTCCTGGTTACCATCTGACGGCGTGATGCTCCTGGTTATCAACTGACGGTGTAATGCTCCTGGTTATCATCTGACGGCGTGATGCTCCTGGTTATCATCTGACGGTGTGATGCTCCTGGTTATCATCTGACGGCGTGATGCTCCTGGTTATCATCTGACGGCGTGATGCTCCTGGTTATCATCTGACGGCGTGATGCTCCTGGTTATCATCTGACGGCGTGATGCTCCTGGTTATCATCTGACGGCGGGATGCTCCTGGTTATCATCTGACGGCGTGATGCTCCTGGTTATCATCTGACGGCGGGATGCTCCTGGTTATCATCTGTCGGCGTGATGCTCCTGGTTATCATCTGACGGCGTGATGCTCCTGGTTATCTGACGGTGTAATGCTCCTGGTTATCATCTGACGGCGTGATGCTCCTGGTTATCATCTGACAGCGGGATGCTCCTGGTTATCATCTGACGGCGTGATGCTCCTGGTTATCATCTGACGGCGTGATGCTCCTGGTTATCATCTGACGGTGTGATGCTCCTGGTTATCATCTGACGGTGTAATGCTCCTGGTTATCATCTGACGGTGTGATGCTCCTGGTTATCATCTGACGGTGTGATGCTCCTGGTTATCTGACGGCGTGATGCTCCTGGTTATCATCTGACGGCGTGATGCTCCTGGTTATCATCTGTCGGCGTGATGCTCCTGGTTATCATCTGACGGCGGGATGCTTTGCTTTGCCATGGAGCAACGGCAGAACCAAACTGGTAGCCAACTAACGGGGAATCAGGAACGCTGATTTAGCACTCTCATTCGGCACATCGATACTGTGTAATGGATTTCCGGACGGTAAATAAGTGCATTTAGAACGTAATGCTCCCACTTTCAATTAATAAGAATTATATTATTGACGGGTGCACGTTAATAAACCTGTATAACTATAACTGTACAAGTCAGTGGAACTAAAGAAAATCTGAAGCTATCAATGACCACAAATCTGATGCTTGTAGTTTTAGGTGATTGCTTTTCATGACGTTTCCATAAATAAATACGGCCATAATGGCTAGCCGCAAATGCGCTAGCCGTATCTCGCAAATAGAGTAGACCGAGGCGATACATTTGTCCGTTTAAGAAAAAGGAACTACTCAAATTATCACATGGAAAAATACTCGTGCGTTGCTTTCGCCTTTATGTTCATATGATACAAATATCGTGACTAATTTTGAGTACTGTTTGTACAATGCCATTTCTTCAGTCAAAATGCTTGTACCTATATCTCACTTGTCACATGAGTAAATCATTGTCTTCTTGCGACAAATCAACCAATGCATGATAATGTACAAAACCCACAAGGAATGTTTAATGCTTTTGGCACGTGCACGTACGGTCATCAAGCCTAAAACCACAAATGTTTTCCTCATGACCAAAACAATCAAAACAGACGGTCCATGGTCCAGAAACAAGCCTCGCTTCCACCTTCCCTCCTGATCCCCGGGAGAGGAACACTCCTTCCCTCCTGATCCCCGGGAGAGGAACACTTTGGCCACATTAACGCCAGGTCACTCATCCCTCGTCTAGATGAGGTCAACGTACTACTAAACCAGCAGCATCTCGACATCTTATGCATTTCCGAGACCTGGCTGCGACCTGTCATCACGAGCCGAGTACTGGTCTTCCCCGGTTACACTGTGACCAGATGTGACCGTACCTCCCCACCGGGATCACGCTCTGCTCGTGGTGGCGGAGTCGCCATCCTGACGAAAGATCACCTCAGGACGACGCGTCTGGCCTTCGGTGGCTCCGAGCCTGCAGTAGAGTCACTGTGGCTCTCTGTGACAGCCCCCGGTCGAAGGACCGTTGTAGTAGGCGCCATCTACCGACCTCCCGGCTCGCCTGTTACCAGAGGGCTGGAGCTCATCGAGGAGCAGCTCCAGGCAGCGATCTCCACCGGCCACCCCGTGGTCGTCATGGGCGACTTCAACTTCAACATGCTAGACGACTCCAAGCCGGGGACTCGCGGTCTCAAGCACATCATCAACGACCTGAGCCTGTCACAGCTTGTTGACCGTCCCACTCATATCCATCCAACACCCACATTGCTCGACTTGATTTTAACTAACCTAACTAACCATTTATCATCTGCTTCAGTCCTCCCTGAGCCCGTTGCTGATCACCAGCCGATCATTCTCAGCGCTCAGCTCCGTCGTCGGCGACCTCCACGCCCAGATCCCGTCACGCTGCGACCCTGGAAGCGTGTTAACTGGGACGCACTGTGTCTCCGTCTTCTGACTGACGACTGGGCGCCTCTCTACAGCGCCACGTCAGTGGACGACAAAATCGCAGTCTTCATGGGCATCTGGAACGAGGCCGTCGACGAGCACTGTCCGTCAGTCACGGTCAGACGCGCCGCCCGGACTGTCCATGGATCCGTGTTGACCTAGACATCACGGAAGCAATGGATGAGCGCGACTCCGCCAGACGAGCCTGGGAGGACGAGAGGATACCTCAGGCGCGGCGCAGCCACCAGCTGAGCCGCAACAAAGTGAAAAGCCTCCTCATCCGCGCCAAACGGAAGTTTCTCTGCGACGGCCTGCTGACGGACCGACGAGGGTTTTGGAGTCGGATGAAGAGCTTCGCTCTCCGGCCAGCAGGCGTCACCCCCTCAGGCTGTGACGACGTTGCCGACAGGGCTGACGAGTTTAATGCGCACTTCGCGTCGGTTGGCCCGTGCATCGCTGCCGAAGTCGCTCGTGTCGGTGGTGTCGGCTGTGTACCTCGTCCACCGCGCGTTTGTGCATCTGCGTTGGTGCTGAGGCCAGCCGCCTTGCCTGAGCTCTCTAGAGCCATTAGTGGCATGAGCTCCTCCCGTGCGGTCGGAGTGGATGGCATCCCTCTGTTTGCTATTGTGAAGTGTTTCCCTGTTGTCGGTTCTCACATCCTCCATCTCATCAACCACTCCATCATCACATCCACCTTTCCCACAGCCTGGAAAATAGCACGAGTTACTCCAGCCCACAAATCGGGCGACCGTTCAGATATGAACAATTTTCGGCCAATTTCGATCCTACCGGTGCTTTCAAAAATTGCTGAAAAAGTAGTGTCCGTTCAACTCGTATCTTACCTAGTCCACAACCACGTACTCTCCCCATGTCAGTATGCGTATCAACTGTGCCACTCCACGGAGGACGCCATGCTCGACGCTGTCGACTGGATCTCAAAAAAGATTGACCAGGGCCAAGTCGCGTCGCTAACGACGCTTGATCTGAGCAAGGCCTTCGACAGTGTCGATCATGGTGTCCTGGATAAGCTTGAGTGGTATGGTGTGCAGTCGCCATGGTTCCGGAGTTACCTCCAAGACCGAAAACAGACGGTAAGCGGCGGCTCCTCCATTCCTCTCCCACTGACCCACGGAGTAGCTCAGGGCTCCATCGTCGGACCAGTCCTCTTCCTCATCTTCATCAACGACCTGTCCTCCTTCCTCACCCACGGCCGCCTCCTGTCCTACGCCGACGACACCCAGCTCCTTGACCATTCCTCACCCACTGCCGACGGCCTATCCAACCTGAAGGTGCGGGTCGAAGAGTCGATTCTCCATCTCCAAAATTGGTTTCAGGCAAACAGTCTGAAAATGAATCCGAACAAGACTTTCTTTACCATCGGAACCAACCAAAACCACCCAAAGCATCCCTCAAAAATCGGAACCAAAGCATCCCTCAAAAAGGCCAAAGACTTTCACATCACTCTGTCCGGCTCGGAAATTTATCCATGCCAAAATGTAAAAATACTCGGAGTCCTCCTCGACCAGCACCTGACATGGGAACCTCATATATCCATGGTGGTCCGACGATGCAACGCCATCCTTTCATCCCTATACAAGATTCGCCATCACTTCACACCTGATGCCCTTAAACTCCTCATCCACGCCCACGTATTTCCCCATATCCAATACTGTCTATCCGTTTGGGGAGGAGCCGCCCAGTGTCACTTGCACCGAGTGCAAAAGACTGTAAACTTCGCGGCCAGGCTGGTGACGGGAGTGCGGCGTTTTGAGCATGTGACACCTGCCCTGGTATCGCTTGGCTGGCAGAGAGTCGATGAGATGGTGCGCCAGCACGACCGCATCCAGGTGCACAGAGCGCTTAACGCCGAGCAGTGTCCTCCCGCCATCAGGGCCATGTTTGTCCGGCGAGCCCATGTATCGCTACGCGAGTCCCGAGCTGCTGCGGCAGGAGCGCTGGAACTGCCGTTGTATAAGCTGTCGAGCAGCCAGCGTGCGTTTGCATTTAGAGCGGCGAAAACCTGGAACACTGACATCTCTAAGGTCTAAGGTGAACACCCGCAGTCGGGGTTGCGGTTTCCGATATGTGGATAGCATGTGACCTGCATTGACCGCTTCAATTTTCTTGTGGTTGGTGGTTAAGCCTCATACCGTGGGATGACAGGCCTACCATGTACAATGTGTTCTCTTTTACTGACCGCGATCGTATTGCTTTTTATCGTGTTTACACTGTGCCTTTGTATTTAGATATCACTACACATGTACTCTGACTGAATACGTAAAAGCCACAACGTGGATGTATCTTAATACATGACTTTGACTTTGACTCCTTCCGTCCTGATCCCCGGGAGAGGAACACACCTTCCCTCCTAATCCCCGGGAGAGGAACACATTCTCTCCTGATCCCCGGGAGAGGAACACCTTCCCTCCTGATCCCCGGGAGAGGAACACCTTCCCTCCTGATCCCCGGGAGAGGAACACTCCTTCCCTCCTGATCCCCGAGAGAGGAACTGCGGGGTAGGGGCTAATGACCTCTGAGACCCGTGTGTATCGGGAGATCAGCTGACATCTTTTTATCGAGCCAGGGCGGACCCGGAAATCCCGGCTGTCAGGCCGCCGGCCCTCTCAGTCCAGCGGCGGCCGTATCTGGGCTCACTCGTGATTGAGGCCACGGATCGGTCCCTGGCCGCCGCGCTAGACTGCCGCGGCACCCTGGTCCGGCCGCACGGCTCCGAGACTGCTCTGGCGGCTCCGCGACGTGTCGGCGGATGGCCGCGGTCGGGTCAGCCGAGGTCCCTGGCCGCTGGACTCCCGCGGGACCGCTGGATCGCTGAACAGGCCTCAGGGCCGCTGGATCCTGAGGCCTGTTCAAGGGGTCTGCGGCCGCCGCGGCTCCCGTGGCCAAAAGGGCGGGACTTAAAGGGAGTGTGCCTACTCACATCGCTTATTTGGGGTTATTGACGCTGGTCTATAGAACATACTTTTCTGAATTGACCCATGACTTCGTTTCTCCAGATTCGCCCTAGTTGCTGAGATATTCCAAAGACTCCAGGAACTTGCTGGGAGCAAAAAGTTATCGGGTAGACTCCAGAGGGCTTCCGCTACTAGAAGCACTGCAACTATCGATGAAACTGCTAGCATATTGTTAGCGCCGGCCAATAGCAATTCAACAAAACAGCTCGTGCACATTGACAGCAGCAGCCGAACAGAAACTGGACGGCCATCATGTTTTTCGATGATGGCCGTTTCGATGATGGCCGATGGCCATTTTTTATAGAAGATATCGATTTAGAGCTACGAAACTTGCACATAATAAAGTTCACAGTGGCAAGAACGTGCTGTGCAAAACTTGGCTTTCTATCGTGCATTATGTGACCGTAATTGTATTGTTTTATGTGCGCCGTTTTACATAACATCACCATAGTGACGATCGTTTTATAGATATCGAAACAAAAAATAAGCAAAAAATAATATAAGTGAAAATTCAACTAAAGGGGCTCCAGATGTGAATTACATCATATACAACAATCAAACCAATAGCTACTTACCGTATGCAAAATAGTTTTGACATTCCAAAACAGTAGGCACACTCCCTTTAAATCGTCAGCCAATCACGAAAGAGCAGATCCGGGAGGAGAGACTCTCTGCGGCTCCTGCGGTTGCTCGGGAGCAGCCGCAAAATAACTTGGACATAAATGGTGCGCATCTGACAAAGGTTGCGCACTGTTTTGTTGATATCGCAGCTCACTGGCGGTTGTTTGACCAAAAATCACAACTCGTAGGGTCGTAGTGACTCGTAGATATTCATGTAGTTGAGTGGTTTTGGAAAACATTGAGGGTTCCATGAAATTGCATATTCGTTGCGAACGCTACACGCGCCATTTATCGGACGCTATCAGCGGCCGAAAAAGTGTTCAATGTTGTTCAAATTAAGCTCCGCCTCTTGGCCGCGGGAGCCGCGGCGGCCGCAGGCCCCTTGAGCAGGCATCTGGTCCGGCCGCACGGCTCCGCGGCTCCGCGGTGGGTCGGCGGACGGCCGCGGTCGGGTCAGCCGAGGTCAGCCTGCCGCTGCACGGTCCACATCCGGCATTGACTGCCCATTACCATACGATCGGCCGCCGCCACGTCCCGGCTGCCAGAGCCGCACCGCCCCGAGTCTGCACCGCCGTGTGTACAGTCCAGTGTGTGTTGCCGGTCAGTGGCGCACCCAGCGTTCAGTCCGGGAGGGGCGACCCGAGGCGCTCCACCGGACACCCGTGACGGACAGTCGGCCGTTACGGAGTGCGTGACGCCACCGGATGAGTGACCTTGTCGTCTACGTCTCCTCACGCGCGCCCCGCAGCCGGGCAGAGGCCGGAGAGCCGAGAGAGAGAGAGAGAGAGAGAGAGAAAGAGAGAGACCTGCCCGCCGCCTGTCCGCCGCCGGCGCCCGGCCGGCCCGAGTTCGGATGCCATTTCCGGGGTCAGTCCGTTAGGTGGACCCGGGAGAAGAACTGTTTGATCTCGCGGACGGAGGTGCCACGCCGCAGGAAGTAGCGGCCACGCTGTGACGTCAGCAGCGTCCGAGGACGATGCACCGGGTCGGCGGAGCGGGCTGTGGACCGGGCTGTGGCGAGGAGAGGAGGAATGTGCGCCCAGCGCGGCCGCACGACCGCAGCCGAGAGACGGAGAGCAGGGCTGGCGCCGGGGGCCGCAGAGAGTGGCCGCGGCTGGGTCGGCCACGTCCACCGCTAATCGGTCGACGTGGAATAGCTGGCCGGCAGACGGCGTAACTGGCGGGCATACGTGGCGTAACTGGCGTGCAGACGCGGTGTAACTGGCGGGCAGATGCGGTGTAACTGGCGGGCAGACGCGGTGTAACTGGCGGGCAGATGCGGTGTAACTGGCGGGCAGACGCGGTGTAACTGGCGGGCATACGTGGCGTAACTGGCGGGCAGACGCGGTGTAACTGGCGGGCAGACGCGGTGTAACTGGCGGGCAGACGCGGTGTAACTGGCGGGCAGACGCGGTGTAACTGGCGGGCAGACGCGGCGTAACTGGCAGGCAGACGCGGCGTAACTGGCGGGCAGACGCGGTGTAACTGGCGGGCAGATGTGGCATGGGGTGCCTGGTAGGTTGTCGTGAGCTCACCTTTCAGAAGAAGAATATAAATACAACACAAGGATAAAAAGGGATAAAAAGCTTGATAAGCCATGTTTGACCTTCACCAAGTACCATTGCATCGATACGTCTCGTCGGTGAGTCCATGGAGATCCGCATCTGTTCAACCCAATCTGTCTGCGACAAGGTACAGTTTCGCGGTCTGGTCAAGAAATACAAAGAAAAAAACGCACGATACATTACTTTTAAAGTGCGTATGACTCTTGTCAATTTGTATCGGAAGCAATTTGGTTTAACGGTTATCCCTATCACAGTTGAGATGTTGTTCAGTTTCATATTGCATGCGCTGTTTAACAGCAGACTGATCGATAATAACGTAGGCGGATAGACAAGCTTCACCCACCAACGTCCCAGTTTATCAGGATGATTGAAGTCTGGCGTAAGCAAACCTGGCGGCGAAAAAGTACAAACCAGCAACAATCAGCCGGGAAATAACGGCTTTGTTATCTGCCAAGATCATCAGTAGCGTTACCGTACTGATGCGGTCGGAAGCCGGGGATGGACAGTGAAAGTTTCTCTCACATCGCGGATCGAACCGGAGACCTTTCACTAACGTCCCAAAACACATTTCCAACCTAACCAATTCCAAGAACTCTTGGCACTCTGCACTCCCACTCAGCCTGTCAATCCGAGCCGTCACAGCAGCCTGTCACGTTTTACAATGTGTTGTGACGGTGCTGCCCCGTCAGGATGCGCCATTTCCGGTCTGGTCGCCCGCCAGCCGCGCTGCGCACCGCCCCTGGATCTGCGCTCCGTCTGCCAAGCGTGTCCCGGGCATCTTGCTTGCACCGTCGGCCAGCCCTCATCGTGACCGTGACACACGAGCGGCGGGTCGCCGGAGCGGCGGAGCGGCGGGCCGGCGTCAGGCCCCGCCGCCGCTCCGGAAGTCGCCGCCCTCCATTGTTCCGTCCCGGAGTTCCGCCCGAGTGCTGCGACAGGCTCCCCGAGACGGGCCCCTCCCGACTCCCGAGCAGCGGTCCTCCCAAGCAGGGCTGATGCGCCTTCCAACTGACAAGCTACTCCCTGGACAGGGCCTTACTAAGTTGGGTGCGAGCCGGTTCCTGAGACAGGCCCCTCCCGAGCAGGGGCTGAGTCGCCTCGCCTTCCCGCTGCCACGCTAGAAGAGGCCCTGAGAGCAGTGAGCAGGGCTGGGCTGCTTCCTAGCTTACACGCCAAAGGACAGGGCTGTTCCCTAGCTTACACGCCAAAGGACAGGGCTGCTTTCTAGCTTACACGCCAAAGGACAGGGCTGCTTCCTAGCTTACACGCCAAAGGACAGGGCTGCTTCCTAGCTTACACGCCGAAGGACAGGGCTGCTTCCTAGCTTACACACCAAAGGACAGGGCTGCTTCCTAGCTTACACGCCAAAGGACAGGGCTGCTTCCTAGCTTACACGCCAAAGGACATTAGGGAAAGGCTGAGCAACCCAATCATTAGGTCCAGGCAGATGGCCATTGCCGAGCAGAGCTGCAGCCAGATTTAGATGCTGTCCAGACATTCGCCTGCAGCTAACCATTAGCGGAAATTAAATGATGTTCGGCTGACGTGCTTACCGATAATTCTCATCCACTGCACAGCTGACCTGCGGGGCAGATTTGGACCTTTATCCACAACTTGGCCAGTCCAGAACACAACTGCCTGGCCCCTTTCTGTTTCTAGTTTTCTGTGGCATGTACTCGGCACAAAATATCGGAGAGCCACGTGTGTCTGTCATCCCTTACTTCCAAGGTATGTTCTCCACCATAGGCGTACTCAAGGGGGGACAAACTGGGCAATTCCCCCCCCCCCTGAAAGTCCGTACACACCCTTTGGGTGTGTACGAAAGTCCGTACACACCACACACACCCTTTGGTCGAAACAAATGATTCTTATTTTTTATTTTTTTAGAGATAAAAATGTTGAAATTATGCCCCTCTAAAAATATGCCCTTTATATGCCCCTCTAAAAAATCCCCGGATTTGGCCCACTATATAGTGGGCCAAATCCGGGTATTTGTTTTTGGTGGGGTACCTTATACCCCCCCCCCCCCTGATCAAAAATTGTCCCCTCCTGGAGTGAATCCTGAGTACGCTACTGTTCTCCACTCTCCGCTATCGGAAGAAAAAGGATATGGAGTACCGTCTTTCATTCCCCGTGACATCATATAGCGTACTGGCGTGCCGCACAGTTAGTTCAATGTCCAACGCAGCGTGTCTAGCTTTTTGTTGTCATGTGTTTACACAGACTGCCAACTGTCAGACGTCAGTTCGATGTAAACAATACCAAAACGTCAAGGATTATCCGGTTCGCGTCAATACGAGCATCCTTGGAAAGTTGAACTCATATTATGTTGTTAAAAAACATCTGACCTCACGTTTTGTATATTTGTGTTCAAATAAAGCTACTCACCGATACAAAAGCAGCTTAAAGTGACAAGGTCATTGTTCTTGGTTGCTGATTCATTTGGTGAGTTGCTGTGTTTATGAATTACATGAAGTGATATCTGCGTAGACTTGATAATTACATCTGGAGATTGCATTGTGTAGTTGGCTGCATCACAAGGAGTAGACTGCGCCGCATGTCACAAAATCATGCGGCACAGCCTACTTGTTTTCTAAGGGGTGGCGGATACGAAACTGTTACCTTTCTATAACGCAGGGCTGTTGAATAAGACATCACAAGCTAGAAAGTGATATTATATTACCAAGGCTGTGTTGTGCGTATTCCTGTCTCTCTTTGGCCGTGTTGGTTGGCTGCCTCGTGCCAGGCTGGCCTGCCGTTTTGATCGTGTTGATCAGAGGCCAATTTCACAAAGCAAAAAAGTTTGTAATTACAAAGAGTTTCTTTGTTATTACAAATAATGTTTACACATGTTTGTAGTTTGGATTTCACAAAACCCCAAGGCAGTAAATCTCAATTTACTATTTACAAACTAGTTTACAATGATGTTGTTTGTAAAAATGTTTGCAATTGCACATGTTCTATTTCTCAAAGGTTGACGGAAATGAGGAAATGTTTGCAATTACAAACTTGTAATTCCAGTGGGTCAGGTGTTCTGAATTTCAGAAACTGCATCGATAGTTGACGTTGTTTGACTGTTCAGGTTATTTTTTTGGTGAGGTTGTTACGTTGCCGAGGTTGTTAGGGTAATGGTTTAGATATACATAGGTATAGCTGCAAAAAACCGTTATTTCCCGAGAGATTCGAACAGGGATCTCCAGCTTTGAAGTCTAGTCACAGTGCACCTTACCGATTGCGCTATGATGTGAGGGCGCCTCCGCGCGGAGAAATCGCATGGCGATAGAATTGCAGCGGTCAACGATGTCTTGTGCAATGTGCAGTGAACCTTCACCCTTTACGACGTAGGAAATCGGCTAGGTTAGGTGAAAAAAATGGTCGAGAAATTCAACAATCTTTCTTTTGAGAGTAGTTCTGTTGTTATGCTCCGTCACCCGGTGAATGGCCAAATTATGTTTACTCTAATTGCTTACCAAGATCAAAGATGTATTGTTACGACCAGAGTTTGTATTCCGATGAAATGTTAAAGGGATTATACGGGTTTTTCCCAGAATAATTGAGTTACATAGTATAACGTACTTATAAAGGTGGTAGAAGTCCCATGGTAGCCACATTTTTATGGAAATGACCTCTTCTGCACGTAAGGACATTCCAAAGTGCGCAGTGATGCCACCGCGTATTTTCTGCAGGACCGGCGGAGGCAGAGCCAGTCATCTCTTTAATGCTAATAAAAACACCTCACGTATGGCATATTTCCGGTAAAATAAGCAATATTTGAAAGAAAATAAACTTGTTTTGTTCCAACGACAGCAGCAGTTATCTAGTTTTCCCATAAAATTATATATTTTTCATGAATTTTCATGCCAAAAAATTAATACGCCACCACCAAATTATCAACGCTAAAGGCCAGAGAAAAGAAAACCACAAAAACACAAAACCTCAACGAACAGTGTGTAGTAATACAAAGTCCCGTCAGTTTTGAATTGCATAGTAATTTTGTGATCCAGTGTAGGACTTGCAGATAATTCAAAACTCTAAAATTGATCTTAAGATAAAAGTGGTGGACAGTAGTGCCGATCAAGTACTCGTTATCTGATACTAGTCTCGAAGAACGCCCAAGTTTTAACACTGATAATTCCTGAAATATTGGACTAAATGAGCATTGAGGTCCCTGTTATATGTCTTAAACGTGTTTAAAGCTCATACAACTGCAAAAGAGTGCATTTACTTTCAGGACGGAAACCCGTATAATCCCTTTAATTAAAAGATAATTATCCCTTATAACTAATTTTATTTTGAATAAAAAATAAACCACAATGTAAATATTTGTTAAATCAATTTGTTAACAATCAAATTATTTGTCATTAGCATCAAGTTTAATACAAACGTTCTTGATTTCAATGTTTCTGCTGTACTAACATTTGTAGTTACAATTTTCTTTACAATCGGTAATTCAGAAGTGGTGAATGTTTGTGAAGTGTCTTTTTGTGAGGTTTGCAATATTTTCTTGCGTTTGTAATCGCAAACATGTGTAATTACTAACTTATTTGTGAAATTGGCCTCTGGGCACAGCAGCTCACTTCCCAGGGCTGCAGTGCGTCAGAATGTTTCTGAACTGGCTTGGACGCGATGTTGCAAAGCCAGTGCCGAACATTCGTGCTATAATACATGCCAGAGAAGCACGTGATACGGGGATTCACGTCGTTCATGGTAAAACAAGGGTACCTAAACATTTAATCCCATTTTGTGTACATCATCGGCACTGAAACTGATATTATATCAACGCAAACCTTCAACCACGTCCTCCAGTATTCCAACGTGGGGTTCTCCGTCCCCTCCATGCCGACTCCTCCCTCGCTAGGTGTCCGGGTCCGGGGCCGGGTCCGCTGATCTGCACGGAGCCACTGAACCGTCGTCCGGGGGTGCCGGCGGCGGCATGTGTTGACGCTCGGAGGGTCCGGCAAAACACACCTGTCCGGGGTCTGCGTTTACCGCCGACTGGGCCCGACTACCCCTCGTCCCGCGGCTCTCAAAGGACCGGCCCGCGTCTGGCGAGCATCCGGGTACCACTCACCTGTGCTGAAGTACAAAGGAGGGAGGCAGAAAAGGGAGAGGGGATAGGGGGAGAAAGAAGAGAGGAAAGGGGTAGAGAGGGTCAGGGAGAATGGAAGCAGAGAGGAGAGGGGTTGATATAGCAATGGATCGAGTTACTTGCAGTATTGCAGTAAACCAGAACATTATGCGTGGCCGTATGTCTCTTAATAGCAAATGGCACTTCATCCACTTCAGTTGCTGGCACTAGGTCCAAAAAAATATCTTTTTTGACGCAAAGTGGGCGGAGCTTGTCATAGGCACTGTATGTAAGGATGACATTGACACAATTATTGACAACATTTCACTAAAAACACCTAGTCCCCATGGAAAATGCCCAGTCTCCAAAAATAATCACACCATCTGACGCGCAACTGTTTACTCCATCCACCTCGGTCACAACTCAAACTGTTTATGTATGTACGTGTTCTTGGTTTGTTTCTGGAAAGATTGAGACGCCATCGCGTGGCGACGAATTACATCGAATATGTTTCTGTCATTTGCTTAGGATAACCTTTTCAAATATTCAACTATATTTTTAAGTAAACAAAAAAAAATTGTTATGTAATTACATGAAATTATTATGAAAAAGTAATGTTTATTGAAGAAAGAAAACATTCGCCCGTGTCGTTACTGCATCAATATTGTGATCATTTTGTTTTTAAGTGTGCGTCAAAAATGTATTCAGGTGGGCCAAGGGATACAAACAAATGATGCACTTACAAACAATACAATACAATAGATACAAACAACTTTTGAAGCAATATTGCAACAATTCCCGAGATAATTATTGAGCATCTGCGTGGCTGAAACTGAATTATGAGCCACAATGCCACATATTCATGTGCCATTCATCCCATCACTATTATCCAGTGCTTCATAATTGCCGTTTGTAAATCGGTCTTTTTCCCAATACCATTTATATTGGGCTGGATCAAAATATTAACGCGTAAAAAAAATTGGGCCTTGTGCCAGCAACTGACTTGTTATTATACTACTGCAACTGACTGTATATGAGATAAATGGGATTTAAATAACACCAACTGACTGAACATTATCTCTTGCCGACTTCAACAGCAACGTCCCCCATCCCTTCTCCTCCATCTGCCGTTTCCTCACCTAGCCCACCTTGCTCTCGGCAGAATCCCGCCCACCGTCGCTCGGCGTCCCTCCGCGGTAGTTCCCCAGGCCGCCGCCAGGGCGCGGACGGCGCCGGCGGCGGCGGTGCCGAGGTGTTTGGCATGCTAATCGCCCTCCGACATCCGGTGCTGCGAGAGGAGCCGAGGAGGGAGGGAGGGCGGCGGGCATGAACCTGCCGCCGGCGCCGCGCGCACAGGTTGATGCCTCGCGTGTGACGTCACGGCGGCCTGAGGCGACTGATGGCGGAGCGGCGCGGCCGGCGCTGACCTCGGCCCTCGGTGGTGGAGGGTGGGATGAGGTGGGCTGGAGCGAGCTGAAGTGAGCTTAGGTGAACTGATGTGGGATAAGGTGGGCTGAGGTAGACTGGGGTAGGCTCAGGTGACCTCAGGCGACCTGGTGTGAGGAGGCGAGGATCAGAGACAAGTCAGAGTGACGGATGCACCGCTGGCCGGCCGCGCTGACAACGAGACGGACCGAGCGAAGGTCGTTTGGGCGGTCAGTGGCGATGTTAGCGAGCCAATGCGGCAATGTTTGTGTAGTGGTGGCGCTTCCAGTTGTGTCCTTGTAGTTTACAACCAAACACGTCTGGTAAACAAGCCACAGTGCCTCGACCCTCACGGACATGTGCGGTCGAAACGAAACGCCGCCTCGAAACCAAAGTGATAGATGGCAATTTTAAAACATATTGCGGGACGAGTCTTGAGTTTCAGAGCCCAAGCTATGATGATTAATGTGCTAGACATTTGTTTTGAAAAGTTCGTGGCTGTTTAAATTTACCGAAATAGCCAGCGAAGTAATTCGTTTCTCGATGAACTGTGCTATGTGAAAAATAAGAAGTTACTCTAAGTCTTTACTTTTTGGCGTGGATTCATTAGTTAAGTTTATAACTACAACTACTTATTTTAAGTCCGGCTTACCGCTGATAGTTCCACGTTTTACAAATTATTACAAGATCCCTTGGCGAATTTCATCTGCTGCTGTCAGCCTCTGTAAGCCATGGTGGATAGTCGTGGGCCATAAGAGAAGGATTGCAGGAAGGGGAGGGTGATCAAAAGGTGAAGGTGAAAAGGTGACACGGGAGATCTGCGATGCAGGTTAACTCCACCACTAGCTGCCAGCCATATTGTTATGGCCAGATTCAGGATCAGGAAATGCCACCTTCGCCGAAATCCGATCTGAAACTGAATGAATCAGACTCGCCCATTCGAATTTATGCTTATTAGCATAATCCCTCAGCTGACTTAGCCGCCATGAGCTTCATTTCTTCGGTATCATGAGTTTGGTACCTTAAAAGATACAAGTAACATGGTACAAGTTTATGGTTATAAAGAAGAAGGGTTATAAAGAAAACCATAGTTCAAAGTCATTGGTGTTTTTGTCATAGTCTACAGCGATTTCGTTATAATTATTCACAATTGATGAACTCCAGTTGTAAGAAACATGAACCATTGAATCGGTGTAACCGAACCGTGCTGTAATAAATCGGGTGAACATATTAAGCTTCTCAACTGATTTAATTTTAAGTTTTGACAATTGGAAGACCGACGGCATTGTCGCACGAGTGGCATCTGTAAGAAATGATTGATATTTTGTTTCCGATGCCATTACGATTCTGGGTATCATTCTTTGTGTCGTTACAACCCGTTTGTTTTACCTCGTCTTATCTGCAACCCGTCGCGGGAGACGCCCCCGTGGTCTCGTGCGCATTGCCTTTCACTTTTTGCTTGCAATGGACCGGAATGCGCTGATTGTACCGATGGGTTGCAGACTGTGACACACGTTACCGTAAATAGCGGGACCGGTTACAGACGGACCGGGGCAGGCCGCGGCCGCTGCCAGCGCAACGTGGCATCAGATGTTTAGTGTTGTCCGGGATCCGTATGTATGTGGATTGTGGGTATACAGTGGTGCGGCGCGGGGACGAAGAATAGAATTACCGCGAAATCCCAGTTGCATTATTTGGATGTTAATATCGCTGCGCATTGTGATATAGGTGAAGTACAGGAGACACTGTAATGATACATGATACATCAGGGGCGGATCCAGGGGGCACAGGGGGCACGTCCTCCCCCCGAAACGTCTGAGGAGGGCCCCCTCTGCGCGCCTCCCTTTTCGGGCGCCGAAAAGGGCCGACGAGACCGCACGATGCGCGGTATCATGGGCTCTCTTTCGTGTGGTCTTTCTTTCGAAAGGGCCCAGCGTGGTCTGCTGAGTCTGGGCCCTTTCAACGCTCAGGGAGGGGGCCCTTTCGAGGCGCCGCCTCCCCCCACCCCTGGGCGAAATCCTGGCTACGTGCCTGGGCCCTGCGTTGGTCTGGGAGTGTCCTTGTCAGGTATGAATATGCCCTCGCTGGGTCTGAGAGCCCTACGCCTGTCGGCGAGGGCCTTTGCCAGTTCTGAGAGGGTCCTGGGGTGGTTTGCGAGGGTCCTGACCGGGGCTGAAAGGGCTCTACGCCCGCTTAAGAGGGCCTGACCAAGCCTTAGAGGGACCCTACGCTGATTTGAGAGGCCCAGTCCCAGTCCTGAGTGGGCCCTACATTGGTCAGAGATGGCCATTGGCGGGCTTGAAATGGGCCTGCGCCTGTTTGAGAGGACCCTTTCCAGGCATCAGATGGCCCCAAGCCGGTCTGAGAGGGCCCTTACTAGGCCACAGAGGACCCTATACCGGACACCAGGCGAGCCATTTGGGCCCGCCTGACCCAGAGGCCTGGTCTGAGCCCTCGCATGCCTGGCAATGGCTCTCTCAAACAGTCGGAGGGTCATTCCAGTCTGGCAAGGGCCCTCTCAGGCTTAGAAAGGGCCCTCTCAGGCCCACCGATAGTACTCTGAAAGAGACTTGAGGGACCTCTCTTACCGACCTTAGGGTCCTCTCACACCGGCACAGGACCCTCTCAGAACGACCGAGGGCCCTTTCAGACCTACCGGTGGACTGTTCCTCCAGACCAGCATAAGGCGCTCTCAAGTCTTGCAAGGGCCATACAAGACTGGCATAGGGCCATGGACGTCGCCGTCGGAGGTCGGGGGGGGGGGGGGGGGGTCCGGACCTCCCCACTCTCAGAAGGCAACCAGGTCGACCTCCCCCCCCCCCCCCCCACACACACACACACTTTTTGCGGGGAAAGTGAACAATTTATCGTAAAAAAATCCCTTTGCAGCAGTCAAAATACAGCTATCCACAGCCAAAAAAAGAGGAAAATTTCGCACCGCTTCGTGGCATGACACAAGTTTCGCAATTGCTTGTACAAATTTGGAAAATGGAGAGAGAAAAAATCCATTAAGTGTCTGGCAGAAGCTCTCCTAGACGGTAATTGCTGGTCCCAGGTCCCACTCGCTTCATAAAATAACTTTAAATCGGGCTACATGCCTAGCTAGTCTGGCGAGTTCCGAAAAAGGTGACGCGAACGCAAAGACGCGGACATCGGCACCCGCGGAAGGTGCTCCAGCGGTGCCCAACTTGCTGGAGCCGGAAGAGCTAATAGTGGGGACCAGGCCAGGACCATTTATGCGCGGAAAAGTCGTTCTGCCTCTTGCCGCTTTCAAACCATTTGCACTGTTGCACTGCTGTTTGTTACAGTTCGGTACATATGTATACAGTTATTATTATCATATGTACTATTGAGTGCTGACTGCCACCGGTCATCGTGATTTACTATCCGAGGCTAATGTATATGCAAAACTACCTTCACATCAATATTTTTCATCATACCGAGATGTGCAACAAGGAAAAGGGGTTCCTGAGGCTTGGCTCCACTCATGGTCTGGTTCCAATATTACAATTTCGTTTTCCACGACCTAAAATTAAATTTGTATCGCCGCTTCGCGGTGTCACATCAGTGACCATCGTTATAACGAAGCCATCGTCATCGTCTTCGGTTCGTCGTAACGCTGAATTGAATTAATAACATTTCAAGCTTCTTATCCTCTACCAAGGCCCACCGCCTATAATTTTAGGTTTTATCAGGCAACCCCGTAAAGATTTCGCGCCGCTTGGCGGCACTAGATAACAAGTACCTACTATAAAATGAAAATCCACATTACAAATGCTGCAAAGGCTTAAATACACGCAGCAAAAAATGGGGTTACATTTTTTCGTCATTTCAGCCGACCCCCCACACTCAAAAATGATCGGCGACGCCCCTGCATAGGGCCCTTTTAGGCCTGACAAGGGCCTTCTCAGACCGGTACGGGACTCTTCCAGGCCTGACGAGGGCCTCTTAGGCTTGTCAAGGGTTTTCTCATACCTGGAAATACACTCTCAGACGGACTGGAGGCCCTTTCAGACCTGCAAAAACGCTCGGGGCCCCTTGACGTCTGATGTGCCCCCTTCCCCCCGATTTTGTCCCTCTGGATCCGCCCCTGTGATACATATGATGAAACATGACGGCTCAGGTGTCATGTTTCATCCCGATGTAAGGCAGCCTCTGGTTTGCTGTTCAACGTGCCATTTTTGTTGTTGTTAATAATGCGAGAAGATAGTCATGCAGGTATTGCTCATATCTTACATCATGACTACGTATTGTATTCAAATGAATTATTAATTATCATGACCCACAGTGCAGCGTCTGTGACAAATTAATATATTCATTTAGGGCTCGTTGATGGAAATACCATCGATCAAACGAGCGAAATACTGCGCACCACGAAATTGCTATTCTTTCTTTAGCTTGTACATAAGCTTGTACATAGCTTGTACATAGGTAATACATAAGGAATGTCTATGCATGCAGCTCACAACTATGCTTATTGTGTTTCCATACATGTATAGTCATTAGTTGTATAGTTGCAACCAATGCACTGCAACATTTCGTAAATATCACATTATTTTTCTAACAAATGTTTCCCCAAAAATCAATTGATGCGATGCTTTCCTGCTGCACATTCGCTACATCGGTGTAATGTTCTTACGGCATCAAAATGCCATTGCTTGAAATATTTTAGACGAAGTAAAAATGTTACTAACCAGTAAGGCGACGTAGTTGGCGATGAACGAGCGAGCGCGAACGAAATGTATGGTGAATTTCAACTCGATCGGGCAAGTAGTTTCTGAGATACAAAAAGGGTGCGCACGTGCAGACTGCAGAGGCACCCCACCCCTGACTTGTGCAAAGGCGGCGACTAAGAGATCCCTAACCACACACCAAATTAGAACAGAATCGGGCCAGCCGTTCCTGAGATATAGAATAGGGGTGTGCACGTGCGCACGTGCAGAGGCACCCCACCCCAGACTTGTGGGAAACTGGCGGCTGAGAGGTCCCTAACAACACACCAAATTTGAACACAATCGGCTCAGCCGTTCCTGAGATATATAATAGGAATGAGCACGTGCGAACGTGCATAGGCACCCCACCCCTGACTTGTGGAAAGGCGGCGGCTGAGAGGTCCCTAACCACACACCAACTTAGAACACAATCGGCTCAGCCGTTAGTGAGATATAGAATAGGGGTGTGGACGTGCGCACATGCAGAGGCACCCACCCCTGACATGTGGGAAACTGGCGGCTTAGGGGTCCCTAACCACACATCAAATTTGCACATAATCTGCCCAGCCGTTGCGAGTTTTTTTTTGCGAGAAAACACTTTTAAACACCTCACGGCACGCGCCACGCGCAGTGGTAGTCACCCACATGAGTCGCCACTGGTCTCAAACAGGATAGGTTGGATGGGCCTGCTCAGCAAAGAAGCCCGCTTGTCAATCGGACGTGTGGTTGCAGAGATATTAGCTGCTCAATAGCGTCGCCACGGGTCGGGTCCGGCTGGGCCGGGCCGGGCCGCTCATATTCAGATTTTTCCCATATACCACGGAAGGACGAGCAAGCGCTTCACGCTCGCTCGTAATCATTAATTTTAACGGAGGTATCTACCGCATGTTTCTGTTGTGGGAACCCTGTTTGCCATCGCCCAGGGAAGCGATTGAACCTCTTGAAAGGATGTCCCGTCACCCCTGTGTTTACTTGATTACCAGTCTGTTAATGGACGACTGTGTGAAGTTTCCAGCTGGTAAAACATGAGAAGCTCGAGCACATATATACCATATAGCTGCTTATTAATCGAACATAGACCGGTTTCGAACATAGACCGGCTGCTTCTCAATCGAACATAGACCGGTTTGTCACCTGCGAATATGTATTGCTTATTGAATCGAGTAGTACTGTCGTTTTTCCAACGTGTGAAATAACTGGTTTGTGTGATACAAGACAAAGTAGAGCTGCTCAAATTCTGGCAGTACTTATTTGTACGTGATAAAGGGCAATACAAGTTCAGACATAAGAAACTCACCTAAAAAAATACTCGAGTTGTCTTGTCACTATTCATGCTTTGTGATGAAAATAGATGGGTTAAGCCATGATGTTGACGATGAATGAATCAATATGAATCATGGCCATGTCCCATGTCCGAGCGACATGTTCGTTTTTTGTTGTTGTAATGGGCTGCATGATCGGCTCGACGATCGTTAGAAGTTATCCATTGATACACATTGATCAGCACCGGCTAGAACTGTGATTCATTGTTCTCCATTGGAAATGTTCACGTCATCGGCGTCTGAACAAGACTCGCTTAGTGGTTTAGACTAGACACGAAGCTGTAAACTTTCCAACCAATGTTTCCACCAGCCTCACTTATCAAAGGAACTCACCTGCTTACTGTGATAAACTCTCCACGTAATGGCCTCAACCCAACAATCGCGGCTGATGTTTTAAGCCGTTGGCCGTCTGCATTAAATTCTTAAGTAATCTCAAGAGGGTTATGTGCTCTCGTTTGGATGTATCAAACTATCTGGAGCTTTACGGCGTTTTTGGGTGGAAATAGATTTTAGCGACTTCAAGCGACTCTAGCAGCGAAGGTATTTAAGTTTCGTCGAAATATGAATGATAACATGTTGACCTCACTTATGATAAACAGACCGATCCCGTCCGAAAACACACCGCCTTTTTCAAGTCGTTAATGACATGTGTTTATATTGGACGATTCGAGAAAGTTTGCTTTATAGGTGCTATTATGAAATATGCTCATTGCGAAATGTCATTAGTTCATGGTTAGGAAAAATACGTTATTAATTACTAATATCGCGACGCTATCAGGTATATCACGAAGAGGTACTTTGCACAGCCAGTTTTATATTTGAAGTTGTTATTATGATAAACATATATTAATGTCAAAATAAGAGCACATCAGCATATCCCAGTAGGTCAACCAAAACACCAGCAATCGGAATAGATCATCTCACTGTATGGCGGGTAGCTGACCGCCAGTCATTCTGTATTTTGTGAGTCTGCATCTCTGTCTCCAGTCGGTTTGGAAAACCCAAGGACCTGGCGCACCTCTGCTAGCCTGCACAGCTTGCAGTGACTTCAAAGACGCCGACAGGATGGCACACAGACGGCTCTTCATTGCCAAGGCCATTTCGGTGAGCTTAGGATACGTTTAAAGCAAAAATGTGTCGTTGTTTCTGCTACATAATACCAGTGCGGGGTCTCCATGCAGTATTGTCATGGTTTGCAACTTAGATAGTTCTAGCAGTTTCGCATTGCTTACCTGGGTCAAGGTGAAATGAGTCATTTTGCATTCTAATTGCCTTTGTACTATATTTTTCCTTCAATAAATGTTGCAGGTATTTACAAACGCATTTAAATCACTCATGCCTTTACAACGCACACGATTTATCATGCATACATGTTCGCAACAAAATAGAGTAGAGATTTGGCAGAGAGGAGGAATGTATTCCTTGGAATGTATAATATACTAAGACTTTTATACCAAAACTTTTCAGAACTTTTCAGAATCTTTTCAGCGCAATAATCCTTCGTGAAAACAGCTATTATAAAATATGTTTATTATAAAACTATTACAATTATTTTATGGAGCCGTTTTGCCCGTTTCATACAGGAAAAATAGCCAAAACATGTTTTTCCAATTTCCATCTTTCAGCCCATAAAATTGACAAATTACTAGTTAACTGAAATTGATAGGTAAACACTGGTCATGTCTTTTCGTTTTTTTCAAATGACAGCAACACAATTTTGAAGCCGTAAAATGTTAAAATATCGCCATCGGTGGCCAATTAAAAGTGTATCTGACAAATACGTTGCCCACCCATACTCCTCACATGCCAACCGGAGTCGGCAAAATTTAACTGACTCCGACTCCGGCAAAAATTACCGACTCCAATAGACTCAGATTCCGACTCCGGGTATGCGAGACTGTTTCCGACCGAGCAATGGCTATCTCAGCCCGGAGGGCTCTCCAGAATGACCGAGAGCTCTCTCAGACTGGCACAGGGCCCTCTCAGGTCTGACAATGACCCTCTCAGACCGGACAGTGGTCATCTCTGGTCGACTGATGATCCCCTCAAAGAAGCGAAGGGGACTCTTGGGGACTTAGGGCTCTCTTAGGCCGGAAAAGTCCCCCCCCCCCTGGACGATTGAGGGTCCTTTCAAACTCACAAACGATTTTCGGACCAACCCTAAGGTCATTTCTGAAATGTGTCGCACAAAAAAATTGTCTGTCTCTCCTGTTCTTCGCGACGCGGCTAACAATCATGTAATCGGAGATACCGAGCGTGCGACACTTCTAAACGAGGCTTTCGCGTCCAAATTTTCGGACCCTTTTGTAGCGCAACTACCTGAGGCGCCCGCGTACGACTTAGATGTTCTCTGCGAACTGCATGTGTCCGATGTCGCGGTGAGGAGCGCTCTGCGGGCATTAGCGCCGAACAAGGCATGCGGTACCGATAATATCAGTGCGCACGTTATTGTAGAGTGTGCGGAGGAGTTGGTGGTGCCGCTCACCAAGATATGTAGGATGTCTGTCGCAGCTGGAGTCTTCCCGGAAAGATGGAAGCAGGCAAACATTATTCCGATTTTCAAAAAAGGCGACAAAAATCTGCCTACAAATTATCGTTCGATCTCCCTGCTCAGTCTCTTCGGGAAGATTCTAGAGCGTGTAGTGTACGACCAACTGTATTGTCATGTCTCATTTTTTTTTTGCGTGGAGCAGCATGGCTTTGTTCCGAAGCGATCTTGCGCCACGAACTTAGCCATGTTTCTCAAAACTGCGTGGGAGGCCATATCGGACGTGTATCAGACGGACGCCATCTACACTGACTATTCGGCTGCATTTCAAGGTGTTAATCACACGCTTATCATCCACAAGCTCGAACATTCATACAACCTTTGTGAAAACGCTCTAAAATGGTTCGTCTCGTACCTGTCCGATAGGCGCCAGAGGGTCATCGTGAACGGAGAAACATCCGATTGGAAACCTGTTATCTCCGGAGTTCCAGAGAGATCGATTTTGTCACCTCTAATTTTCTCTCTCTTCATCAATGATCTACCACGATCCCGCGACTCAGATTGTCTCATGTATGCTGATGATGTCAACATTTATCGCAAAATTAGCACCCCGTCTGACGGGCGACTGCTGCAGGATGATATCAGTCGTCCTTCAGCCTGGTCTGTCAGATGCATAGGCGTAGGAGCAGGGGGGGCAGGGGGCAGGGGGGGCAGGGGGCAGACGCCCCCCCCCCCCGAATATTTTTGATTTTGACATTACGCCTATGCGCGTTGCATGGAAAGAATCGACTTCAGAATGCCTCCTGCCCCCCCCCCCCCCCCCCAACTTGAACATGGTTCCTGCGCCCCTGGTCAGATGGGGATAAAACTGAGTCTATTGGTCAGATGGGGACAAAGCCAGATTGAAAAGAACGGACGAGGAGACCCAGGGATCGATTTGCTCGTTTGACGATGCTGTCAACGTGCGCAGCAAAAGTAAGTTTTCGATCCAATGTCACACCCAGGTCACGTATCTCCTCGACATGATCAAGTTTAAACTTGAAGCTGCATATATAGTTGCTGGTCCGGACTGGTGCGCGCCTGAGGGTGATCGTGAACGCTTTGCATTTGGATAGATTTAAATCTATCCAAATGCAAAGCGTTCACGATCACCCTCAGGCGCGCACCAGTCCGGACCAGCAACTATATAGGCAGCTTCAATTTAAACTTGATCATGTCGAGGAGATACGTGACCTGGGTGTGACATTGGATCGAAAACTTACTTTTGCTGCGCACGTTGACAGCATCGTCAAACGAGCAAATCGATCCCTGGGTCTCCTCGTCCGTTCTTTTCAATCTGGCTCGAACCACGGTTCAAACTTCAATCGCACAGCCATTGTAGCTGCCTATTTTTCCAACGTGCGATCTATTCTCGAGTTTTCAACTGTGATCTGGGCTGGTGCGGCCGACTCCCATACAAAGCGGGTCGATCGGGTGCAGCACAAATTATTTATGTGGATTCTCCACAACACCCAGTCCGGAAATGCTCCTTCTCTCTCCTATAGTGACCTCTGTCACCAGTTCAAAATCCCCACTCTAGCCGCAAGGCGAGTTCAGCATGATCTCCTTTTTCTCAAAAAACGTTCTATGCAGCAAACTGGACACACCGCGTTTGCTCGAAAGCTTCTCTCTTCACGTGCCCGCCCGATCGACACGCCAACAAAACCTGCTTAATGTTCCTCACTCTCGTGTCAACATCGTGCAGAATGGAATGTTCACTCGCTTGCCAATGGTCACGAACGCCTTCCTTAGAGAGAAGACTGTCCCGGCCGACATCTTCGATGATGGCCATGGCTCCTTCAAGCGGCAGGTGCTGAAGTATGTCAGGAAGCAGTGTGGATTGCATGATGTTCTGCGTGACATATAACGCGTTTTTAACATTTTGTTCTGTTATCGTCGTTTTATTTATACTTTTGTAGCTGTATTTGTGTGTGTGTGTGTGTTTACGTTTTTAACTATTTGACTTCGCCTGTCATTGGGTTCATCCCGTTGGTGATACAGATTAATAAAATAAAGTGGCAAACGGACCTCGCAGACAGGCATAGGGCCCTTTCAGGCCTGACAAAGGTCATTTCAGAAAGACAAGGAACCTAAGACTCTAAGACATGGACAATACCGTCTCAAACCAACTGAGGCCCATCTCAGACCGCCGGGCTCTTTCCGGCCTAGACAATGGCCCTCTCATACCAGCCTGGGGCCCGCTTAGGCCTTGCAAGAGCCACTCGAGCCTACCAATGGACCCCTCAGGCTGACCGAGTTCTCATTCAGGCCGACCAAGGGCCCCTCAATCCGACCAAGGGCCAACTCAAGTCGACCGAGAGCTTCCTAAGGCCGACAGAAGAGCGCCACAGGCGCACTAGGGACAATGCGGGTACAGGAGCACCATTTGCACCCCCTGGCTACGCCTCTGACTCCATATGTGGAATTCAATTCTAGGAAAAGTCCCAAAATTGCATGGGTATGCTCTCAGCCGTTCGGGAGATATCTGCGAAAAACATGAGGGGGTGGAATCCGCCCTCCCTGCCACTAATAGGGTTAATTAATTCATTTTCCCATTTTCCAAATTTGTATAAGGTATAAGGAATTGCGTATTGTGTCATGCCGCGAAGCGGCGCGAAATTTCCAATTTTTAACTGTGGATAGCTGGATTTTGACTGCTGCAAAGGCCATTTTTACGACTGTACGTCCTACCGTTCGGGGGGGGGCAAAACATAGTATCGGGACCTTTGTGGGTGAGGGGCATGGCCCCTTTGCCCCCCCCCCTGGATCCGCCCTGTAACGAATTTCAGAATTGAAACAAAAATGAATGCTAAACCTTCGCTTCGCTGTACCCACTGACTTCGCTGACACACTATCTTCGCTGACACACTATCTGCTATCAAAGCAACGCGCTTCATTTCACATACACAAATCGCGATACGTGTTTAAACATAGCTATCGCGTGCTGGGCATGCCAGATCAGTGGCGCGACCACCGAGGAAAACTTCGGGTGAGATGGGGGGAACCCCCACCGATCGATTACGGCGTAGGTACCCATCACCACACCAAGGTCAGTTCTGCTAAAACAGGTACGACATCCACCAGTCGCGTCAGTTCGGTACGTAGTAGGCTGAGTCACACCTAACCAGCACAAACCAGATCGGTAAGGAGCGTATCACCAGCTCTCCATTCTGCTCTATGGGTGCGTTCCGCAGCCAGAGCCGCGCCAAAGCCACAGCCTGCGGAGCGTATCACCAGCTCTCCATTCTGCTCCCTGTGTGCGGTCCGCTGCCAGAGCCGCGCCAAAGCCACAGCCTGCCGTCTCAGGTGCATCCCCTCGCCTCTCGTGATTCGGAAGCGGGGCGGCGTCGCCACAGATCGCGCGTCTTCTCCCACTGGCCCTGCCGTGCAGCCAGGTGATCAGGTCGGTCGCGTGCCCCCCCCCCCCCCCCCCGCGCCGGACGGCGGCTCATCCGCCGGCGGGACGTGCCTCAGCGAGCGAGCATTTCCGTACCTACGCCGCTCCGGCCATCCATGGAACTCCAGGAACACGGAGAGCCTGTCGGACCGGGTCCGATCGGCGTGGGCGGAGCCTTGGGATGTCTACAGCACGGCGGCACGGGCGGAGGGCGGCGCGGTGGAAACGGACGAGATGCATAGTTCTGTTCTACACATCCTATTGCAATGGAGGGGCTGATGACCGCTTTTCTGACTAGTCATGAAAAAGATGGCGAGGTACAGCCATAGAGAAGCTGCTAAACTCGCTTCTGCCTAGTCATGCGAGACAGATGCCACTAAGCTCTCTTCTTCACAACCATGGAGAAGCTACTAAGCTCTGTTCTTTCCAGCCAGAGAGAGGGTTCTAAGCTCTCCATTGTCTAGTAAAGAAGAGCATGGGTAGCTCTATACCTCATGCAGTTCTCAACCGGGGTTCTTGCTGTGGAGTCTGTCTTACGAGTTGTGTTGTACGAGAGGGGCGGCTGATAAGTTCGCGGCCCGATATATAAAGGCGCGAGCCAGATGACTCTTTTCACACAATCTAATGTGTGATGAGTTTTAGGCGTACACACCAAGATTCATTGTTCTAACTTCTTTTTTGTGCTAATGCCATTTAACATTGGAAATTGGCTGTTTTTCAGGAAATAGGCAAGATCGGGCAGCGTGAGGTAGGCACGTGCCTCAATTGAAAGGGATGACGCCAAGCAGATCCATGAAGACATGGTACAAACATTAGGGAATAAAGCCCCGTTATATGCAATAGTAAAGAAGTGGACACCAGATTGCCTGCGCGGAGGTGTCAGCCTTGGAGATGGCACGTGACCTGAAAGGCCTGTCTCCGTCACCATCCACGACTGCATGGGATAAGTCAAAGTCCAGATAGTGGCAGATCGACGAGTTGCGGAGCGAGATACGGAACTTAGGATCTCCAAGGAACGCGTTCATATCATTATCATTGATGGTCTGCCTATGTCGAAGGTCTCAGCTCGATGGGTCCCCAAACCTCCTGGAACTTGCCAAAAATGGTTTGCCGCGACGCTTCAAGTGGTTTTGCCAGTATTTCTGAAGCTAATCCAGTTGTAGATCTACGGTTGGGCAAAATGGGCAATCCCCCCCCCGCACGGAAAATCGGTAGGCAAACGTATGTTTTGCCCCCCCCCCCCACAAAAAAAAACCCGGAAAATCCCGACTTGAAAATCCCGAAACATCTTGAATCTGAGTGAAATCGTGATTTGTATTAGCAAAAAAAATATCATTTTCAGACAATATATACTGAAATGTCTCATGTCTAGCAGCTCTATTGTTGCAGTGAAACATTTTTATTTTGATCCTTGTTATCTGGGCCGTAGATTCACATTATTAAATTGTCGGCTCCGTCCGTCAAACGGTTTTCGAGTTACAGCAACTTTGTTATCATGCAAAACTCTCATTTCAGAGGGCAATATCTCCCATCTAAATCATGCGAGTCATATAAACCTATATATATATATATATATATATATATATATATATATATATATATATATATATATATATATATATAATATATATATATATATATATATATATATATATATATATATATATATATATATATATATATATATATATATATATATATATATATATATAATATAT
>JAXIVJ010016588.1:0-28448 GCA_036785665.1 Chirona hameri | reverse complement strand
TTGAGGTGGCTTAACTGTTCTACGTGTCGGGTTCTATAGAAAGTATCGGGTATCGGAGGCTATATTTCAATTGCTTCCCCTGTCCCTGAAACAGATTGATCTGAGTGGTCATCTTACTGTTCGTCGGACACTCTGTCCGGGTATGCAGTCGTGTCTGTCTCTCCCCTGTCACTTACCCGATCAAGATATCCCACCTCCGTTCCTTCGTAAGCTGATATCTGCCTGTTCTGAGACGGCAGTGTTCCCACTTTGTGACCGGCCTCTCCCTCGGATGAGATGCTGAACAATCAGCCATCGTTCCAACCGGTCGCACCATTTCGGTTGTTGATTTCTCCCTCTCCTGTCCCCGATGCCTATGGAAAATCCTACTGGAATACGCGGGCTTAAGGTGGTTGTGGTGCACGTTCGTTGTCTTTCCGCCCTTTGCCTGCACCTTGTGCACCACTCCCTTGCCCTTCTCGCCATATGTATGAATGACCGTCGCTGGACCCTTGTATGGGAGACCCAGTTTTGGTTTTCCACCAGCTGTTGGATCCGTCACCCACACTTCGTCTCCCTAGGAGAAACGCATGTGGTGTGCTTTTTTGTCATACCCTTCAATTTCTCTGCCGCTTTCTTGGACTGAACGCGTACATCCTCGAATGCTTTCCTGAGTGTTCTCGATCGATCTTCCAAGAAGCTATGCCCCTGAACCAGGGGTCTTGGGGGACAAAGCTTCGCATCTGCTGGGAGGCGGACTTCTTGACCGTGCACCAGAAAGTAGGGCGTGTATTGCGTGGTTTCATGTTTAGATGAATTATATGCCATAGCGACCGCTCGAATTTCTAGATCCCAATCAGAACCCCTGGACCCGATGAACTTCGACACCATGTCCTTCAACGTCCTCATGAACCTCTCTACCATCCCGTCACTCTCTGGATGGTACGGAACGTCCTCGTTTTCTCAATGCCCAATCTTTTGCACAACTCCTGGAATACGGCTGCCTCAAACTGCCGTCCCTCGTCAGAGTGCAGTCTCTCTGGAACCCCATGGTCATAGAGCCACAACAGCAGACAATCTGCCACCGTCTCAGCCTTCTGATCAGGCATGGGATATATCCTCACGAACTTTGAGAAGTAATCCATGATCACCAGTGCATACTTATGTCCTCTGCTGGAACATGGCATCTCCGTGATGTCCATCGCCACGCGTTCGAAGGGCCGACTCACTGTCTCAACTTGAAGTGGGGCTCTCGCCCTCGGTGATGGGCGACTTCGGCACTGACATACTTCGCATGACTTGCAATAGTCCCGGACTTCACTGTACGCCCCTGGCCAGTAGAATCTCTCCATGATGCGATTGAATGTCCTCTGGTAGCCCATGTGACCTGTCGTAACATGGTCATGCAGGCTTTGCAGAACCTCTTCTTTCAGGTTCTCTGGCACCACAATTCTGAAGTCTTTTCGGCCGTTATGCTGTCTGACGATGACTAGAACGCCGTCTCTTATTTGCAATTGATCCATGTTCCTAACATAAATTCTGCGCTTCCATGCTCCCTTTGTGCTGGCATCGCCTTCCCTAGGCTTGCCATCTCGAACCCATTGCCGAACTTCCGAAAGCATCTGGTCCTCTTCCTGGACTGCCTGCCAGTCAGTTTTTGGAAAGCCTTGTCTGTGCTCTTCCGCGTCGTTTTCCTGACAAGCAGCCGATTTTACTTGCTGCGAGATAGCTTCTGCCAGACGCTCGTAAGCGTCTCTATGGCTACTCCCTGACGACTTCACCGAATCTGAGCTCTGCTTGTTTGCTGCAAATTCCTTCGACCCCTTCAACGGAACTGAGCACCCTTCTTCCGTGCATGTCTCGCTCGCTTCTTCCGCTTTCCCGTGTGTCGTGGTTGTGGCTGGCTGAACGTCATCCCTCCCAGTAGGTCTTCTTGATAGAGCATCAGCATTCCCATGACTTGTCCCGGGTCTGACCTCCACTTCAAACTCATAGGAGCTGAGCTAAACTGCCCACCGAACTCTTCTTCCTGTGGTATCGTTTTCAACCACGATGGATTTGGGGACGTTCTTCAACGGCTTGTGGTCCGTGCATACAGTGAACGGAGCTCCTACCAGGTATTGTATTGCCCATACTATCGCCCACAGCTCCTTGTCATAAGTCGGCCATCTCCTTTCAGTTTTAGACAGCTCCTTGTCATAAGTCGGCCATCTCCTTTCAGTTTTAGACAGCACTTCACTGGCGTAGGCTACGACACGATCTTGGCCATCTACTGTATCAGTGAGCACGGCACCCACCGATGAGTTGCAGGCGTTTGTATCTAGCCGGAACCTTCCTTGGAACGTCGGTAAAGTCAGTATTGGAGCTGACGTGAGCATATGTTTCAGACCTTCGAACGCTTCAGTGAGCTCCCTGGTCCATGTCACTGTTCCCTTTCGCGTTGCAGCTTCACGCAGCAGCCGAGTTGCCTCCGAATATTCTTCGATGAATCTACTGTATTAGCCGCATAGCCCAAACAAACTCAGGAGTTCATCCGTGTTCTCCGGACGTGGCCACATGGCCACCTTCTCCACGTTTCTCGGGTCAGGGAGAATCCATTCAGCCGTCACCTTGTGCCCCAGGAATGTTACTTCTCGCCTTCCCAGGAGCAGACTTGTCAATGATTCATATTTGTCATGAATCGATTCACAGTGATTCACGGACCATAATGAATGATTCAATCATGATTCAATCACTCAACATTACCATAATGAATGATTCAATCATGATTCAATCACTCAACATTACCATTATGAATGATTCAATCTTGATTCAATCACTCAACATTAAAGGGAAGTGTCGACTCCTTTGTCTAACTCCTTTGATTTTGAATGTGCGACTCTAATATTTTATGAGCGTGATAGGGAGGTCATGCTCTACCTGTGTGCCAATTTGCATGCACATCAGAATAGTCTGCTGTTTGACCTTAAACATATGACCTGCTCTAACTCCTTTGATTTTAAATGTGCGACTCTAAGATTTTACCAGAATGATCACTAGGTCGTGATCTATCTGTGTATCAATTTTGAAGCCAATCCAAATAGTTCGCGAATGTATTTCCGAATGTGAATGTGAATGTGAGGCAATTGGACACGCGTGTTGTTTATTTTGATTATAAAATGATACTTATAATATGTATTATAATTGCAAATTCCAAGTTCCAAAAGCATGAATGACTTTACGTTTCACTTTTTTTAAGCGAATAGAACATTTATTTTGATTTTGCATTAGGTATTATTTTTTATAAAGCATGATGTGGAATAAAGCGGCGCCGATGCGACAGTGATATTTGGGACATGCGGAGGTCATGCAAATGTTTGTTTATGATTTCGTTTTTGATATGGTATAGCCTAGAAATTAGGAAAAGGTGGGTACTTTTTTATAATTTTTCGTGTGAAAAAGGTGTGCGTGTACTGTGTGGTTTATGAACCAAAGTATGAGTTATCAGTTAGTTACCTTTTCTAAGTAATTAGGTACCTACCCCTAACCCTACCAGTTCCAAGGTATTCACCTAGTTAGGGCTGATTGAACAGTGGCTTTGTGCCCACTGGAGTTGGACACAAAGCCTCGCTTTCTTTACGCATAGATGAATTACAGGCTACAGCTCAGGACACAGAGCTCATATAATTGGCCATTAAGTGCCTGGTTTGTCCACAGGGCACAGATGAATGCTGGGCCGCTGTCATATTTTGTGGACAGTTTATGCTGTTCGACCAAAAAAGAATGATTCTTTGAGCGATGAATGATTCAATCAGCCTATTTTCTCTGTATGAATGATTCAATCAGTGACTCACAACAGGTTTGCGCATGAGGTGAATCGATTCATGAGTCATTCATTTGAAATAAGAATGATTCAATCAAAAGTAGTCGATTCACATTGAATCATTGACAAGTCTGCCCAGGAGACACTTGCTGGGCTTGAGCTTCATGCCGGCCCGACGGATCCTTTGGACCCCAGCCCTGCGAGGAGCTCAAAACGTTGGATCCAGACATCCCATCCCTCTTCGTTATTTCCATCAAATGTTTTCACCCGGGAGTGCAGTCGCATAAGCCTGTCTGACCTAACCTCCATTTTGACTTCGTTGCCCATGATTGCTCCTCGAGGCTCGACAAATAATGTATAATAACTAAGTAAGATGGTTCAGTCTATGTAGATTATCAATCGAATTAAGTCCTGAAGGATGCAATCCGTTTTTATCTAGCAGCGGGCAGCGTACTCTCGCTCACCGTGCCCTAGAAACTTTATATGTCGCATGGTACCCCGAGTACATCAGCAGAGCACTCTCGCTCTCCTTGATTTCGCTTATAATACCGAGCGATTAGCAGAGTTAACACTCTCACTGTCCCCGGAAAAGATACTGTCGTTGGTGAACGATTGCAATCGGCACACAGACACAATTAGTTTGAAAAAATGTTCATGACATTTCATCAAGGAAGCGTAAATTGCTTCCCTTTCGACCGCGCCAATGTCGTGCCGTTCCCGCCGTCCTTCACCAAAGGCTGGAAGTCAGCTGCGCTCTCTGTATTGCTCCGCTCTCGTGGACGGCCCGTGGCACACTCCCTCTCGTCCTCGCTCGCTCCCCGCCGCCGGCCGGCCAAGGGGACCCTCCCGGCGGTCGGGCCAGCGTCACACATAGGTACGACCGAGGGTCGGGCACACTTCATAAATCAATACGTTACAGTTCCAAAGGATATGGATATTCATTTATTCTTAGCCCAAATTACATGTAATTTTTAACCATATATTGTTGAGTCCTTTCTTTGTTCTTGAAGATGTATGTACTTATTTACTTTGTAGAAAATAAAATTATGATATGGCAGCTAAAAGTTGGTACTTAAAACTGGCTTTTGCTATGATTGAATGTGAAGTTCATCCATTCATTCACCATTCATTCCAAAGCTTTAGATACAATTCAGCCAAGGTAGCGAATAGCGTGATGTCATGGGTACATTCATCAATATGCTCTGTTCAAACAGCAATCAGTTTTATACTTTAGTCCCTTTGAGCTGCTGAAATTTATATTAATGAGTGCTTGATATAATGAGTGATTGGCTTGGCTTGGCAGCATGCTTGGTATAATTTCAATGGTTGAAGAACTCTCTACAATCCATGCTAAGTAAGTATTTTGGAAATATATCATAGAAGGGGTAGCCACTAGCTTGCTGGGCGATAGCGAAGCAAACTCGCGATTAGCAGGATTTTCGAGTGTGTGTGTGTGTGTGTGGGGGGGGGGGGGGGGGGGGGGTCGAACAGCATGACCACAAAACCACGCCTTTTTTCCCTGCGCATTTCAGCCTGCCAGTAGGTACTCATTGTTATGTAAGGAATATTTTGTTGATGTTATGTCTATCCTATATATTGCCATCTCTAGGACACACAATGGCCATCTCTATGGTTGGATTTTGTTTTGGGTTGCAACGTATCGGGGCTACATTTTTTGTCGAAGTTTGGAATTTGTATTTGGACGCTCACACAAAATGTTATGTTACTAACACAAATATCACCAGTACAGTTATTTGCAAAAAAATATCAATATTTAGAGGTAGAGCAATGGCCTCAAAGATAAAAGATTACACGGCCCCTCTATTATAGACGTATGACCTATTTATTGCTCATTGTTTTACGGAGTCGGGTACAAGAACTTTCAAGCGAAGGTGTGATGAATTAATCTCGTGCTTTATGTTGCAGCAAGTGATTTATGAAGTTAAACAGCACAGTAACAATAATAATAGCAGTAACAGTGACAGCCATGGGCGTCGCTACCGGGGGGGGGGGGGGGGGGGCTGGGGCCGGCGCCCCAAGGATCGCTCCGGGTCCGGCACCTCAGATTAGCAGGATTTTAAGTCACGATTGATAGTGCAGGTGCTTGGTCCGTCGTGACATGCCGTTAAAACGAGAGCAAAATATAAGTTGTGCCTCATAAAGCATGCTGGAAAGTCAATAATAGAATAAAGGATGTCTTCCTATCGCCAGGTGCTCGAATTTTATTCACCTCTAATGATGAGGTTGACTAGGATATACGCTGCTGCGGCAACGATTAAACACGTCACTGGCTTTTGTAACCGGGCTGGCATTCAAATGCAGAAAGAGCAAAGGGCTTGGCAGTGGCGCACGCAGGATTTCATTTTTTTTTGTGGGGGGGGGGGGGGGCAGAGCCCTAAGAGCGGGCCCCTCATGTGTGCGGCCCCCACCCACTTTTTAAAAGAAAACTTCGCGGATTTCGGTCATTGTTTTTGAGCGGGCCCCCTACAGCTTGGGATCTGAAACATGATAATTGTCTTGTCAATGTCGTGTAAGGTGACTGCGTTTGCTATTGATGTGCACATTTTAGGTGCGTGTGGTACTGAAGTGCGGTACAACTGTCGAGAGTTGACGAAATGAGGTCAATGACAACATGCAGTAGTGGTGAACCGATACGGTATTTTCGTAGCAGGTATGTGTGATCAGTTGGCGCGATACATGGCTGATTTTTACAACATAAAGTATCGCAACAAATGTGGAGACGGTCTCTCGCATGACGTGGGAAGGCATAACCAACGGATCCAACCAACGGCCTTTGCTAACATGGGCGTCGGCGGCGGAGGGGGGGGGGGGGGGGGGGGGGGGGGGGGGGGAAAACGCGTTCCCCAGTTCAAAAATCAGGGGGGGGGGGGCATCCCCCAAGAAAGCAGACTTGCTTGATTTTTTGTTTGCTGAATTCGTTCCAAAGGATAATTTATCCTTAGCTCAAATTACATGTAATTTTTAACCATATATCGTTGAGTCCTTTCTTTGTACTTAAAGATGTAGGTACTTAATTACTTTGTAGAAAAGAAAATGATGATATGGCAGCTAAAAGTGGGTACAAAAAATTGGCTTTTGTTATGATATATATATATATATATATATATATATATATATATATATATATATATATATATATATATATATATATATATATATATATATATATATATATATATATATATATATATATATATATATATATATATATATATATATATATATATATATATATATATATATATATATATATATATATATATATATATATGTATATATATATATATATATATATATATATATATATATATATATATATATATATATATATATATATATATATATATATATATATATATATATATATATATATATATATATATATATATATATATATATATATATATATATATATATATATATATATATATATATATATATATATATATATATATATATATATATATATATATATATATATATATATATATATATATATATATATATATATATATATATATATATATATATATATATATATATATATATATATATATATATATATATATATATATATATATATATATATATATATATATATATATATATATATATATATATATATATATATATATATATATATATATATATATATATATATATATATATATAAATATATATATATATATATATATATATATATATATATATATATATATATATATATATATATATATATATATATATATATATATATATATATATATATATATATTCTTTTGTTTATGTGTGCCTACTTTGGATGTATGATGATGCTAATAGTGTAATTAGCGAAACGTTACATGTACGCCAGAATATAGGCACAGTACTACATCACTTCTCTGTGGATGGCAGAACGATAATCAGACGTTTGGAGGGCCTCCATAAGAAACATACTAACGCTCGATATGCTGTCATATTTACCGATACATGCATAAAGGAGAACCTGCTTCCTAAGTTCACAAATATCCGCCTCTATGATCAAGCAATGCAGCGAAATGAACATACGTTGGCCTTTCGAAGAAATCTGTTAAAGGAGGAAGCCAGAAAGAAATTTATCGACCTAATCAAAGTGGTCTTAGATGACAATGTGTTTGTAGCCAACGATAGGTTTTATAGGCAGAAGGCGGGTTTAACGATGGGAAATCCTCTCTCACCTATTTTGGCCAATCTTTTCATGGAATATTTTGAAAGCAAGCTGCTTAAGGATATAGCGCCTCCCAGCTTGGTTTGGCTTAGGTACGTAGATGATGTGTTTTCCATTTGGCCGGAAGATAGCGACTTTGACAGCTTTTTCACTCGGCTCAATAATCTTCATTCATGTATTAAGTTTAAAGTTGAGTGGGAAAAGAACGACCAGATTCCATTTTTGGATGTTTTGGTTCACAAAGGGCCATCAGGGTTTCGCTTCTCAGTCTACAGAAAGCCGACTAACTCAAACGCCTACATTCATTATTACTCTTTTCATGACAAGCGTACCAAAAAGGCAGTGATATTGGGGCTATTCCTTAGAGCATATAGGATCTGCAACTCAGAAACACTCGGGGAAGAAATTATAAATATTCAAAGAATATTTGCCGAGCTACGATATCCTGAATGGTTTATCCATGACGCTCATATGTCGGCTAGAAGAACGTTTTTCACGAAAAATAGGGAAAAAAGAGAAGCTCCCAAGAAATGCTTAGTTTTACCGTATAACGAAGGTTTAACGGGCTTCAAAAAAGTGTGCCACGAGGAGGGCGTGGGGGTGGCATTCACGTACCCGAATACGATATCGAAAACCTTGATAAAAAACAAACCCAAAAGTGAAAAAAACACTGGTGTTTATACGATCCCATGTAAGGTGTGCCCTAACACATCTTATGTAGGGGAAACGGGAAGGAGTTTGGAAAAAAGGAAATACGAACACCGGAGGGACATACGAGTAGGAAATGAGAAAAGCGCAATTTTTTGTCATGTTAGGGATTATCAGCATTCACTAGATTTCGACCAAGCCAGAATCGTGTTCAGTTCAGATGATTACATCAAACGCCGTGTTGTAGAATCAGCATTAATTAGTACAACACAAAATATGAATCTGTCACAGGGCCATTTCGCTTTCAATAAAGTGATATCGGGAATAATTAAAGCGAGGTTTTGCAACGAAAGCTCCACTTGAATTGTGTCATGCGCGTGTGTGTGGTGAAAAAACAATGTTTTGTGAAAATGTAAAACTGCTTCGATGCTGTGCAATCATGTATGTAAAACTTTGACAAGGGGTCGAGATGATCCGAAACTGTTAGTTTGAATACATGCCTAATTTCTGACTCCGAAGTGTTGTTTTTAGATATATATATATATATATATATATATATATATATATATATATATATATATATATATATATATACCATTTTGTTAATAGAACCAACCTTTGTATATCAATTATTTCTTCTGCTGGTATGGATAATCGTTTTCAAAGCCCATAATGGTTTTTAATTTGTCTATCGTTATATTGCGTCCCAACCTATTTTTTATCAGATATTCTATATTTGTCCATATACACCTTACATGACATGACATGGACATGAGACAAACAAATGCATTAAGGTCTCTCTGTCATTATTACAAAACGTACACAATGGACTGCTCTCCGTGAATTTGGCAACAAAAGTCTTTGTGGTCGGTATTCGATGCATGAGCCTATCCTGAAACCATAGCAACGTCTTGTTCTTTGTGCATGTGCCAAACCTTATATAAAGTTCTGCCTACTCAAGGGTACGTCCTAATTCTCGATTCCATTTATCCTCTGATTTCAATCGATATCTATTCACCCCATGTTTACAGTCGAGCAAAACCCTATAATACATCGAACACCCTGTTTTTGAATTTAAAACAGCCTCTAATGCTGGCTGCATATTTGGACCTATCTCAAGAGGGGGCATCTGCCAGGGGTGTTAAAAGCGCGAACTTACTATATATAGTGGGCGCCAAAATATTCCCTGCAAGAACTTGCTTCGGGGCCGAAAATTTCCCAATTTAACAATCTGTTTTGCTCTGTGGTCATCAATTATGTAAAAAGTAATGCACAACTACACATATTTTTAAAATTAGCTGCCAAGTTTCTTTCTGTATTATTGCTAGTTGCTAACCCCAAATACCACCACCCCCAACCTTCGGCCGATATATTTTTCTTGGATAGAAATCATTATCGCCAAAAATACTTGTCCTGAAATGTCTCTAACGTTCTGGGCCGCGATCGTGGCGTGGGCCACTTCCATTGCTTTAACATAGGGGCCGCGAACCGCCGTCAGAATTTTAAGAGCGGCCCCCGTCTGCCTGGGGAAATACCTCACGAAATTATCCGGCCTTTTGCGAAATATGAGAGATTGTTTTGATCGTTTGAGGTTTACCAAGTGATAACTCAAGATTCTGATGGTAATGCCACCACAATCAAGGATGGCGTTACCATCAGACTGTGTGATTAGCTTGCAGGCCGCTGTCATCCCAATGCCTATAAGCTGTTCAATAAATGCTGCCGGTGACGTCACTGGTAAATTACTTTTTGGATCCCTGTGAGTTTCCTTGTCATTAATAGGAGACTTGACACTGTCTAACATACATTATTGATGATGTACTTTACATGTATGTCACTTGCGAAGTAGTATTTCATATATTTAGCTTGCTATGTTGGATATAAGTATGCCATCGGTGACGTCATGGCAGATACTGCGCAGCAGGGACGGTTCTACCTTATATTTAAGGCCTTGATTAGCTTGCAGTTAAACTTGTTAAACTATTCGATTCCATTGTTTGATTTTGCTTTGGTTTTGAAACATGGACATTTGGTTTACAATGCTTTACAATGCTAGTCTGATATATATATTTTGAGTCAGAGTATAGGAAGATGGATAATCCTGTGTTGGTAGGTATTTCTCAAACTGATTTTGTTTTAGTAAAATTATCCACTGTTGAATGAAAGCTTTTACAAATAATTAGGGCAAAAAATCAAATTGAAGTATAGAACGTGTACCTATCTTCATTATTCATTGATATTAGGTGATTATAAAATAGCATTTGGCATGTTGGCATGTATGATGTGCTGTACGGTCAACAACTGTTGTAACCCCGGACACACCTAACCTCAGACTTTTCATGCTATCAGAATATAAACAATACAAACACACTTAAGCACTGTGCGTCAGTATTGTCTGCACTCTGATACATATGCGTAGGAACGAGGGGGGGGGGGGGGGGGCAGGGGGGCAGCCGCCCCCAGCATTTTGGATTTTAACATTACGCCTATGGACGTTGCATGGGAAGAATCGACTTCAGAATGCCTCCGCCCCCCCCCCCCCCCCCCCCCAACTTGAACATAGTTCCTACGCCCCTGCTCTGATAGCATGCAAAGTCTGAGGTTAGGACGTGTCCAAAGATTGGACTTTTATCCCATCATGTGACATATAATCATAATAGGAAAAGTGATGCTAGCACTTTGTTCTGTGGTTAGTATTTTTTTTTTCGAATGTGAGAATGGTCGATTCCCAGGGACGTAGCTGGGGGGCAGTCACTTGCTGATTTCAGCAGCGACTACTTTCTGCCTTCTTATTTTTGACCACAGCTAACACACCACAGCCCTCCTCTCTTCATTTGCTTTTTATTTCTTCTGTCATTTCTTAGCTGGGAGTGCCGCGACATTTTCTCTTTTGTTCTCTGGTGTTAACGTAAGGGCATGTGCGTCGTTGGGATAGAGGGTGGGGGCACTCCTGGTCACCTGTTCATGGGTGGCGGCATAGAACAAAAGTGAACTTCCGATTTAATTAACATTTGTTTCATTGTTTGTTGATTTTTTTGGGGGGGGATGGGATGGTTCTTTTTAATGATAAGCTGAAGCATAGTGTTATATACAGCCATAGACAAACACAAACTCCTAATGTTTAAAATAAATTAACCAATTTTCACAAATTGAGGGTCGCAACTCGCAACCACTAACTTGGGTGGATAAGTTAACTGCTAATTTAATTACCTTTTTATTCAATGTTTGTTTATTGTTAAGGATAGTAGGGTACATGTACTTGAGAGTACCGACCATTATAAGCGTGGATCGCTTATCAACTAGAGCTCTGGTTGAATGTATATTTGTACATATTATTTGTGAAAAGTGGTTAGTGTCCCTTAACACCCAACTATAGTGTAAGTCCCGGGACCCCTGTGGGCGTTACTAACCTCGCTATCTGTCCGCAGGGTTTCCGGGGTAAAAGGCTACTAACAAAAAGTGGTGGGTTTTCCGAAAAACTAAGGGAATAAATTAATCCAGTCACCGAAATGACCAATCTGATCACCAAAATAGCTGAACATATCACCGAAACTAAATGCAACCAAAATAACTAAATCTACTTCGAAATCCTGCTTTCATCACCGAAACAGCTGCTTTAATCACCGATGCTACCAAATCAACGTATCCAGTAACATGGTATAACAACTACCAGCACAACTACCCTTTGGCCTTTGGGAATAAATTATTTGCGCAGCCGATTAATTATACCGTAACCGTTATTTGCGGAACCAATTCGATTATGCTATTACAATTTTTCCTGTCCCTCCAGGGCGCCCGCCAGACTCGGCCAGTGTCCAGTGTACACTGTCCGTCGCGGCCCCAGCGTAGTAAATATTAGAATCAGTGCTGCAAGTAATTTCGGTGATGGTTCAAGTCAATCCGGTGATGTCTTAAGTCATATCAGTTATTTCGGTGATATCAGTAAAAAGGTGATATTTAAGCAATTTCGGTGATGAATTGGTCAAAATGGTGATGGATAAACAATTCGGTGATTTTAACCCGCGAGTTACTGGGGTATATTTCATAACGCGACTTACTGGGGGGGGGGGGGGCTATTTTTTGCCCCCTCCCCTAGGATTTCCGGAACTACTAAACCGATTGTAAAAATTCAAACGGCATTCGTTATCCCTGACAAATATATCGAGGGCAACATAATATTGTTGACCTCAGGGTCACCGATGACGTCACAGGTCAGGTCAAGTACAAAATGTTTGACCGTGTCAAAAGGTCTCGATGCATGGACTTGTCGGGCAAAATTGCAATATTAAACGCATAAGCAGTTGAAAAATCGGTATGATTCGTGTGTCTGACACTTCTAAGTACCATTCTAAGCTGTTTATGACCCTGGGTCAGGTCAAGGTCATCCGAGGTCACGAAGTCAAACACTGCTGATTACATTCATTTGGTGTTGTAACACGTGTTTATGGGTTTGTTTTTCGTCTAGAACGCAAGAAATGACCTTAGAACATTGTTCGTTCTATACAAATATAAGTAAAAAGCAAAAACAGAGATTCATTTTTTATGCATAGTAATGCTGTGAGAGGTGGTCGATTTTAGTCATTTGAAGGTCATAAGTCAAGTTATTTTTGAAGATATCGACTTCAAATTTGGTACACATATTCACCGAACACGCCTCAATCACATGTACTCCAGTTTTTGATAATTCTGATTTTTTGCTGAAAATTTGTTTTTTTTTTTATTTGGACTTCTCAAAATTTTGAATAAAAAACCCCTCAAAAATCCGAGATGGCAGTTTGATAACCCGGACTATTTTCAGTAATTTGATTTAAGACAATTTCATTTATCTCAAATATTGTACCTTTGACAGCGTTTTCCGCAAACCATTATTTTGCAACAAAAACTGAAGAACATGACGTCACTCTGACGTCATTCGCGGTTGACCTGTCATAACCTTAACTTTTTCCTTTGTCCAATATGTGTAGAATTGATGTGAAAGAAAGTAGTGAAAGATTAGTGAAGATACTGGTGTTGGTTTATGAGTTATTGCAAAATAACGGGAGGGGGGGGGGGGGGGGGGGGCAAAAAATAGCCCCTTCAGTAACTCGCGGGTTAAGTCATTTTAGGTGATGGCATAATACCCTGCCAAAAACAAATATATCAGGGAGTGGTGTGACCCAAATTGATTGCTGTCTCAATAACGTTTAGAGAATTGTTGTATTTAACGTAAAAGGGGTCACATGGAAAAGGGATGGGCACTCCTGCCTACCTATTAATGGGTGGGGAACTTTAAAAAAACTATGTAACCTGAGGCCATTCTTATAAAACGAAATCGAGCCGTGGCTGTATTTTTTTTAAGAATGACCTCGGTACCCTGCGCGGGAGATGTTTAGCGTCGAAACAGCGCCTCGGAAATGCAGCAGCAAAGCCAAATAATATGCAGGTATTTTACACACTGCCCAAACATAACACATTTCCAGTTCTGAGGCCATTCTTTTTAAAAAAAATTGAGCCACGGCTCGATTTGTTATTTTTATAAGAATGGCCTCAGGTCTCCATGTCCGCTTCAACAGGCACAGTCTGTCTCAGAATCACCAGCTGGCGACGCAAATGACCTTGACCCGACCCGGTGCGTGTCAGTGCGCCGCGTGTTGGCCGGTGAGATCAATAGGTGACACTGTTGCTGCTGCCGCCGGCCGTCGGCGGCCCTGCAGCGGCGGCCAGTGCAGCGGCCGAACCGGCGGCGACCACAGCCGTGCTCCGCTCCCGCTCCCGCTCCTGGTGCGGCTCCTGGTGCGGCTCCTGGTTTGGCTCCGGATCCGGCTCCCGTTCCAGCTCCGGCTCCGGATCCGGCTCCCGTTCCAGCTCCAGCTCCGGCTCCAGCTCCGGCTACGACTCCGGCTCTTGGTGCGGCTCCGGTTCCTGGCTTCGCTGCGGCTCCTGCTCCTGCTCCGGATCCGGCTCCGTCTCCAGCTCAGTTCCAGCTCCAGCTCCAGCTCCAGCTCCAGCTCCGGCTCCGGCTTCGGTTCCCGCTCCGGCTCCAGTGCTGTCCATCGGATCCGATGGCTCCCGGGACAGACAGGATGAAGTCCTGCCAGTGCTTCGCCGGTGAGTTGCCCGAGGAAGAATGAGTGACGCGAGGACAGAGTATGGCGGGAAGGGGACATTTATAGGTACTCACTCACAATAAATAGTGTGCGCTTCTTTTGTATTTTATGTTCAACTGTGAGTTGTATTTTAATGAAAACTTCCTAGTTGTTTTGTGGTTTAATTTGAAGGGCTGTTCTCCAGGCACATGCAGTTTTTACGTTGGTTATCATATAGGTACAAATTATAACATGATATTATATTATATTATATTATATTATATTATATCATATTATATTATGTTGTATTATATTATATTATATTATATTACATCATATTATATTATATCATAGTATGTTATATTATATTATATTATGTTATATTATATTATATTATGTTATACTATATTATATTATGTTATATTATATTATATTATGCTTTAGTATATTATCCGACTTACTATTTGAGCAAAGTGCGTGTGTATGTCTGTGGCCATTTTGCAGTTTTGTTCTTTGCTCAGCTGTGCAGCCTAAACTACTGCGAGGAGATATATGACATTTTCACGCGATTCAGGTGACATTTCAACGACGTGCAGTGTCAAGAAACGGGGTCGCTAGGGTGCATTACGAGCGCGTGGCACGAGCTGCAAAAATGACTTTTTCTCCATTGGTTTTATACCTGGAAAAACCGGAGCAAAATGTGTGAAAAATGCAAACAATCGCGAAACACGATGCAATCTCAGGTCGATATCTCGACAACCATCAGTCCGATCGGTATGCGACAAACACAGGCGTGTAGAGCAATTAACGGGCTGGCGTACGCAATGTGGTTGGGCGAGCAGCGTGTGGCGCGTGCAAAGTTAATGACTTCACAAACTTAAATCACGTTTTTATGTCGTCATTCACCATTCAAATTAGTGCTCCGAACCTATGAGACTTGAAGAGCTGAAACAAACGTAATTTCGCAGGCGAAGGTACCGGCTTTATTATACATGAAAACCGAAGCTTTCTGTTAAATATTTAATAGCTTAAATCGGCCTGGAATATATACCTTAACCATTTTAGAATATGTATTTCATCACACCGCCATATCGTCTATAACGGAGGGCGGTGGACAATACAAAATTATACAGCTGCAAAGCGTAATCAATTCTGACCAACAACCATCCAAAATTTATTGATATTGACAAACATGAACGTTATAATGGCAGTGTTAATAAAACGCTTTCCGACCATTTTTTATTCGGCGTAATAAAACATTGCATCAAAATATTTCGCTCCAGATCAATTTGCGTCGGCAAAACCTCGGCATAGTGAAAAGCATGCTACGCAAAAAACAAACCTCCGTCGGCGGATACCAAACTGACGCATATTTAAATTCTGAACTCTTTATTGTAAGGCCTACCCGATATTAGCGATGTTCGGAATGAGTGCGGGACGGGAACGGGATTCGGGAACGGGATACGGGATTCGGGAGCGGGATACAGGATTCGGGAACGGGATACGGGATACGGGAACGGAATACGGGAACGGAATACGGGAACGGAATACGGGAACGGAATACGGGAACGGAATACGGGAACGGAATACGGGAACGGAATACGGGAACGGAATACGGGAACGGAATACGGGGTTCGGGATACGGGATTCAGGAACGGGATACGGGATTTACGAACAGGATACGGGGTACGGGGTACGGGGTACGGGGTACGGGGTACGGGGTACGGGGTACGGGGTACGGGGTACGGGATACGGGGTACGGGGTACGGGGTACGGGGTACGGGGTACGGGGTGTGATCTACGGGAACGAGCTACGGGAACGAGCTACGGGAACGGGATACGGGATACGGGATACGGGATACGGGATACGGAATACGGAATACGGAACCGGAACCGGAACCGGAACGGAACGGGACGGGAACGGGACGGGACGGGAACGGGGCGGGAACGGGACGGGAACGGGACGGGAGCGGAACGGGAACGGAAAGGGCATGACCAGCTTAGCGCTATCTTTGCACTATCTTTGCACTATCGAACTTGGTTACCTTCGCATTGCGGAGCAAGCGGGCCACACTTGTCTCCCATATATCTATTTGAGTAGTGTCCGTTTTGCACTCGAAACACAGCAAGGTTTTCGTGTCTGTCCGCGGTTGAATTCACGTGCCTCTGTGAGCATGGAACCTCCGTCCAGGGGATCCCGGAGAAATGTAATATTTCAGCGGCGTCAAATCCGAGCCGAGGTCCCGGCTGGCCGTGTGGTACAGGGACATGTAGGGGTGTTGTGGAAGAGGGTCATGCCGGGGGATGGGAGAGGAGGGGGGGGGGGGGGGGGGGGTACGAACCAACGATGGCCTCGAAACCTGCTCAAAAAGGCACCGAAACTCCGTCCAGGGCTGCTTGCTGCAACTCGGCACGTATCAGTGGCTGCACATACCGCACCAGCGTCATGACGTATTTCATCTGTATTTCATCACACCGCCATACCGTCAACACAGGAGGGTGATACACGATCAAAATTAAAAAAGAACGGGCTACGGGAACGGGCTGCGGGAACGGGCTACGGGAACGGGCTACAGGCTACGGGCTGCTGGCTACGGGCTACGGGATACGAGATACGGAAACTTGGTTACCTTCGCATTGCGGAGCAAGCGGGCCACACTTGTCTTTATTACTATTTGAGTAAGGCCGTGTGTGTGTATGCATGTATGTGGCCATTTAGCAGTTTTGTTCTTTGCTCAGCAGTGCTGACTAAACTATTGCGAGTAGATGGTTGAAATTTTCACACGATCCAGGTGACATTTCAACGACGTGTAGTGTTGAGAAACGGTATTGCTGGGGTGCATAACGAACGCTTGGCACGAGCTGCAAACACGACTTTTTCTCCATCGGTTTAACACGTGGAAAAACCGGAACGAAATGTGTGAAAAATGCATAAAAATCGCGAAACATGATGCAATCTCAGGTCGATATAACGGCAACAATGCGTCCGATCGGCATGCGACAAACGCAGATGTGTATGTAAATTAACGGGCTGGCGTATGCAATGTGATTTGGCGAGCGGCGCGTGGCGCGTGCAAAGTTAATGGCTACACACACGCAAATCACGGTTTTATGACGTGCTTCGCGATTTAATTTAGAGTGCTCCGAACCTATGAGACTTGAAGAGCTGAAACAAACGCAATTTTGCAGAGGAAGGTAGAGTGGGGGGGGGGGGGGGTGATGGGAGTGGAGAGGGGGGGGGGGGTACGAACCAACCAACCAACCTCGAAACCCGCTAAAAAGGCGCCGAAACTCCGTCCAGGGCCGTTGCAACTCAGCACGTATCAGTAGCTGTACAATGTACATACAGCACCTTCGTCATGACGTCACTGAATTCACGTGCCTTTGTAAGCATGGAGCCTCCGTCCAGGAGAATCCCGAGACATATTAAAGGGAGTGTGACTACTCACATCGCTTATTTGGAGTTATTGACACTGGTCTATAGAAAATAATTTTATGAATTGACCCATGACTTCGTTTCTCCAGATTCGCCGTAGTTGCTGAAATATTCCAAATACTCCAGGATCTTGCTGGGAGCAAAAAGTTATCGGGTAGACTCCAGAGGGCTTCCGCTACTAGAAGCACTGCAACTATCGATTAAACTGCTAGCATATTGTTAGCGCCGGCCAATAGAAATTCAATGAAACGGCTCGTGCACGCTGATAGCAGCAGCCGAACAGAAACTGGACGGCCATCATGTTTTTCGTTGATGGCCGTTTCGATGATGGCCGATGGCCATTTTTTTTAAGAAGATATAAATTTAGAGCTACGAAACTTGCACATAATAAAGTTCACAGTAGCAAGAACGTGCTGTGCAAAACTTGTCTTTCTATCATGCATAATGTGACCGTAATTGTATTGTCTTATGTGCGCCGTTTTACATAACATCACCATAGTGGCGATCGTTTTATAGATATCGAAACAAAAAATAAGCAAAAAAACAATATAAGTGAAAATTCAACTAAAGGGGCTCCAGATGTGAATTTCATCATATACAACAATCAAACCAATAGCTACCTACCGTATGATTTTTGTTTTGACATTCCAAAACAGTAGGCACACTCCCTTTAATAGCTTAGCGGCGTCTATAGTTCCGAGCTGGGAAAACAGCCAACAATCTGTGTGTAATTCAAGTGCCTGTGTGCATAGGGAACCTCCATTCCGGAGAAATTCGTTAAATTACAAGTGCGTTAAATAGCTATAGCTGTGTCTGAGATGGGTTGGTTGGAGCTCGAGATTGATTGGGGGTGAAGTAAAATAAAGTTCGGTCGAAAGTACAAAAAAGTCAAAAAGTAAAAAAAGTAAAAACAAGTCGAAAAAGTCTAGCCCCGCAAGCCCAGCAATCCGCGCAAGCCCCGCAAGCCCCGCAAGCCCCGCAAGCCCCGCAAGCCCCGCAAGCCCCGCAAGCCCCACAAGCCCCGCAAGCCCCGCAAGTCCCGCAAGTCCTCCAAGCCCTGCAAGCCTGGTAAGCCTGGTAAGCTCGCCAAGCTCGCCAAGTAAAGAAATACAAATCTCCATCCATCTATGGGGATTGCGAATCTATGGGATTGCGACGCGGAGCGAGCAAAAGGCGCTAGTCTATATTACTATTTGAGTAAGGTGGGTCTGTCTGTCTGTCTGTCTGTGGCAATTTTGCAGTTTTGTTCTTTGCTCAGCTGTGCAGCTTCAACTATTGCGAGCATATGGATGACATTTTCACACGATCCAGGTGACATTTCAACGACGTGCAGTGTCAAGAAACGGGCTCGCCAGGGTGCACAATGAGCGCGTGGCACGAGCTGGAAAAACGAATTTTTCTCCATTGGCTTAACACGTGGAAAACCCGGGGCGAAATGTGTGAAAAATGCGAAAAATCGCGAAAGATGGATGCAATCCGAGGTCGATATCTCGGACAATATGAGTCTAATCGGGATGCAAAAACCACAGGCGTGTAGAGAAATGAACGAGCTGGCGTATGCATTGTGTTTTGGCGAGCGGCACGTGGGGCGTGCAAAGTTAATAGCTACACAGACGAAAATCACGGGTTTATGACGTGCTTCACGATTTCATTTAGTGCTCCGAACCTATGGGACTTGACGCGATGAAACAAACGTAATTTTGCAGCCGAAGGTACCGGCTTTATTATGCATGAAAACCGAAGCTTTCTGTTAAATATTTAATGGCTTAAATCGGCCTGGAGTATATAAACTGACCATTTTAGAATATGTATTCCATCACATCGCCGTATCGTGAATAACGGATGGCGGTAGACAATACAAAATTACTCAGCTGCAAAGCGCAATCATTTCTGACCAATAACCACCCAAAATATATTCATATTGACAAACATAAACGTTATAAATACAGTGTTAATATGACGCTTTCAGCCCTTTTTTATTCGGCGTAATAAAGCATTACATCAAAATATTTGGCTCCAGATCAATTTGCGTCGGCAAAACCTCGCCATAGTGAAACGCATGCTAAGGAAAACACGAACCTCTGTCTGCGGATACCAAATTGGCGCATATTTAAATTACGAACTCTTTATTGTAAAGCCTATCCGATATTGGTGATGTTCGGAACGAATACGGGACGGGAACGGGCTTCGGGAAAGGGTTACGGGAACGGGCTACGGCCTACGGACTACGGGCTACGGGCTATGGGCAACGGGCTACGGACTATGGGCAACGGGCTACGGGCTACGGGCTACGGGCTACGGGCTACGGGCTACGGGCTACCGGCTACGAGCTACGGGCTACGGGCTACGGGCTACGGGCTACGGGCTACGGGCTACGGGCTACGGGCTACGGGCTACGGGCTACGGGCTACGTGATTCCAGGAACAGGATACGGGATTTACGAACGGGCTACGGGCTACAGGCTACGGGCTACGGGCTACGGGCTACGGGCTACGGGCTACGGGCTACGGGCTACGGGCTACGGGCTACGGGCTACGGGCTACGGGCTACGGGCTACGGGCTACGGGCTACGGGCTACGGGCTACGGGCTACGGGCTACGGGCTACGGGCTACGGGCTACGGGCTACGGGCTACGGGCTACGGGCTACGGGCTACGGGCTACGGGCTACGGGCTACGGGCTACGGGCTACGGGCTACGGGAACGGGATACGAGATACGGGAACTTGGTTACCTTCGCATTGCGGAGCAAGCGGGCCACACTTCTGTTTACTATATTATTATTTATTATTCTATTTTCTGGGTGAACGACACAAATCTTGGTATACCAGATATAATGATCTTATTCTCAGTAAATGATGACCTACACTCGCTTACTAAAATGGTTATTGCACATTTTCCAGTAACACCAGCCAGCACGCCCATTCTATGTAGTTCAAAGCCATGAGGCGGGAAACTCCCTTTTAAACAAAGTGCTCGTGAGGCCTTACATGCGCTAACTCTCAATATATTGACGTCAACAGAAAGAAGTGTCTTGCTCCTGAACCATCACATCTGCTCCTTAAAACTGTGTTCTGAGGTAGACGGAATGTCGGAAAACCTCGGAGGCCTAGAGGGTCGTGCTCAACCTTTCGAGCACGCACAACGTCGCCAATACAGACAGTTGATACACTGGACTTCAACGATCCGACGCTCGGGTCGTTAAGGAAGGAGTAAGCTGGTTATGATGCTAGAATCTTATCTAGAAATAGTATCTAGATGAACTTTCTCTTATCTAGAAAGTTCATCCACTTTATGGTTCGGATATATTAAAAAATAATCTAGAAAGTCCACTAATCTATTCCATGTAACGATGAACGGTGCGATGTCACTTTCTTCGAGGCATTCAACTTATCTGAGGGAATACAGTAAACGTTGAGAAGTATCTTAGTGTCGAAGCTGGACTAATTAATTTATCACCAAGCGATATTTCTGTGTCATTCTTGGTATTTCCCATTTTTTTTTTACTCAGATGTTATGCTCCAGCCTCCATTCATTCACTCTTCCATTAAAGTTCGTCTTAACCATTTGATTCATTATCTTACTCACAACATACAAAGGTACTTGCTTACTTCAAAATGCAAACAATTACAGCCTGTCTCGTTCAGTAGGCTTATTGCACTGGATTACGATAAGTTAATATTTTGCTTGGAATGGTATGCATGAGTGCCCCTGAACGTCACAGCACATTCATATCTATTTAACTGTTTTAACAGTATCAAACAGTGGCCATAAATCTGTGCAACAGTCAAGGCGGCGTTGATCCATTATCAATCATAAGACCTTTGGCCCAGTGAATGTTCAAAAGCACGCACACTTAGGTACATGAACACGGTCGTTTATCTTTATTTGCAATGCAAATTTAACCCACCACTGACCGGGGGAGGGGTGTACCATGTATTCGCGAATATTTCTGGGTCGAATATTCGCGACTTAAAAACCGTTCAAGATATCAACCTGAAACTTTCCGTACCTGCTTCCACATCAATTCTACGGCGGCTAAAAAATGCTAATCTATTTCGTCGATTTTTTTTTTTAAAACAAGAAATACCCCGTTTTGTGACGTCACTTTACGCGAATTTAGCGATAAAATCACCCAAACTTTAAGCAGCTGAAAAATTGCGACATTTCAAGATAAATTAAAACCAAAGAAAACGAAAAGATATAGTAAATTGAATGTTTGATCAAACTGCTATCTCGAAATATTGAAATTGTTGGTTTTTGACCCCCAAAATACAAAAAAAACTATTTGTCTGGAAAAATGCAATGAAAAAAAAAATTTCGAACATTTACAAAAACCGTAATACATATTGGAGAACTACATATGGATAATACCAAAACCAAATTTCAAAGCAATATTTTAAATTTTTGACTGGCTCCCTAAGTATGAATATTGATTAGCGCATGACGTCATATTTTGAAATTGCGTTTTTTAGACCAGATACAGACAACTAAATGTCAGCACTGTATTTCTGAGACAAAACTGGTCTAGAAAAATGCCTTTTTTATTTAGATTTATCAATGTCAAATTTTGACGATATGTGACCTGCACTTGATAATAACTTCACTTAAATGAGGTCAGATGGTAAAAGTACTATCACTTTCTAATTCTACATGTAAAATAGCCCCTAAAACATGTGTCGCATGGCTTTCGAAAATCTTCTGTGCATAGGGACCTTTTGTGACCTGACATTGACCTTCGCCTTTGCCAACAACCTCATTTTAGTTCATGCAGAATATGTTTTATACCTTTTGGAGCACTTTGGGTGATCATGGTTGCAATCAAAGGCTTTGGATGGAAAGTATGGTCTATAAACTCAAATGCCTCGATTTTTGACTTTTGACCCGACCTTGACCTGATATGTGACCTCAATTCGAAAATTTCGAGTATGATTTAGATGCGATTCATTGAGAGCTTTCGAATGCCGCTTTGTGCGTCTCGCTGCGATGATTGTTTTCGGAGATAACAAGGGGGGCAATATCGCCCCCCCCCCCTGATCAATGGCGTTCGGCTGAGTCAAGCGCGGGGTTGACTGAACATTTTTATTTTATTTTAGCGATGGTTTGCAATAAATAGGTATATTTAAATGAAAACTGAAAGGATAAAGGCACGTTTTAGACATTGCCTTTGATTCACTATTGCTGGTGCATTGGTGTCAAAGAAATACCGGACATTTATTGCAGCTTATTATTGCCAATGGCTCAAACATCGTTAATGAAATGAAAGTTTCTTTAAGACTAGTCGAAGCGCCGCCTTCTTTCAGGCAGTATAAGTTATATGAGATAAACCTCTCAACTACAAATAAACCTCTCAACTAAACTGTAAAGCAGTTGCGGCCGCATTTTCCTTTGTTAGTGCACGTGCTCTGTGATTGTGCAATTGTTTGCTGACCAATGACCATTACAATACAGTGTCGATTTTTCTATCGATAGAAGCATCAAGGACGATACAAATTGTATGCAATGTTTACTATTTACTACTGCTTTACCATTGCCATGTCTGTGATGCAATATGACAAAGTTGTATTTTGCCAATTGACAACTGTTCTTACTTTCAGCGGTGACCAAACCAGTGAAAGAAGGCTACCTGTTGCGCTATAAAAGTAAGTTACCTAATCAGCGTTTAATATCGCACCGCCACAGCTGCTCAAAGTACGTTCATAGACACATGCATGACATGTGAGAACTGACATGACATGATCTTACATGTCAAATGATATAATTTACGGAAATAACATGTCTCAGGAATGGGCAACTCTGTCATAGAGTGCAGGTTAAAACTTCATGGTTCTGGTAACATTTATTAGGCACTAGAGCAATTATTTCCCTGCTCATTTATCCAAATGTGTTGTCGTATATCGCAAAGGCTCTCCGTTGGCGAGATTTTAGCTTCGTATCGAGTCACGCTCGGCTCGGTTTCTGCAACTTCTTGTTTTGCATTTTCCTTTCTTAAAACAATGGCGTATGCACGCACTTATTCATGTGATACGAGCGCATCAGCTGGCAAGTCCCGTTGGTCACATACTGCCTGGAAGCCGATATCAACTGCTGGCCTGCATAAATAACATGGTGTAAATAAGTCATAATTATAGCACAAGTGACCTCTTAATGACCGATGGCAGACGCCTTACCGTCAGCGAAATACTTGTTTATTTATTTATAAAGGCGGACTCCAATGCTTCCAAAAAAAAAACTTAAGGTTATTCGACCTCCGTGCTGATAGCTTGTTTGGGTCATATCAGCATGACCCTCAATTGAGTATGTTTCATACAATGGTAACTGCATGTTTATGATGTCCTACATTTTTGAGCCTTCTAAATTTGCGATGCACTTCTTCTAAGGCCTACCCACACCTTCACCCCTCCCCCCCCCGTCCACCCCGGCCAGTACCGATTGGCGCGTGTAACGCCGACCAGACACGGCATGAAGCAATCTTTAGCAACGGCTTGCTTCAACGAAGCACCATCAAACGAAGCTCCGTACCTTTTCTCCCAACGTTGACCACCTCAGGCGGCGCCTTAGCCGCCTAGCCATCCTCCCCAGGAGCGGGGGACGTGGTCGGGGAGGGGAGGGCGGAAGGGGGCGGTGGAGCTTAGAGCTCGCAGCGCAGCTGGGCTCCGTTTGAAGTCGGGCGGCGGGCAGTAAACGGCGCTGCAGATGACCCGTGCCGGCCGCGGACGGCCTGTTTATGGCCTGAGGCTCGGCCCGGGGTCACCGGCCGCGGCCGTGCACCGCATCTAAAGCAGCCACGCCGCCGGCTCATGTCGACAGGGTTTAAGGGGAAGTCAAGACGATAAATCTTTAATCAAGACAGACAGATGCGATAAAGACATTTATATATCAATTTTGATCATAAACATGTGTATTATGAAGGTATATATGCGGCATGTGTGCATAAGTGTATTTAAAGGGACATTGCCACCTTTCTGAAAGTTGTCAAATATACGCCGGTTGTAGTCGAAAATATGAAGCTGCTGAAAACGATGATGCTATTTTTTTCCTCTCGAAAACGTCACTGATTTTTTTTATATATTTGGGATGATGACGTCATTATTGAGCTATAGGGGGCTATAGAGAAAACCTTTACGCTGCTAAATGATATGGCACAATATTTTCAGACAATTATTGCTACTTGAATAAAAACAAATCTTGCCTTATCATGGGAATATTTCACATTGGAAAAATAGCATGGAATTAAGGACAAGAGCAGGGGCGGAACTTTATATCTCTTTGGGAGGGCACGCTACCCCAACCCCAATGCTGAGCTGAGCCCCCAATGGTGCTCCGGGCCCCCAAATGTTTTTCAAAATTTGTGCGCTTCCAAAATGTTAAGGACTACTGGTACAGATTGTTCTGTTTTGAATTTTGCGCATTTCATTACATCAAGATGTGATTCTATCTTAGGAGTATTCCATCTTAGAAGTATACGAGCATTGTGATTCCATCTGCGACTGCTTTTCATATTATGATATAATGGATAAGTTGGTAGCAATGATTGTCTTCTGCTAACAAGTCCGTAGATACAAGGTTCAAGCGTTCAAGTTAGCGAATAGCGGAGGGGGGCATGGACAATTGGCCACCGGGGTGCTCTATTTAAATGGTGTTCAATGGAATTTGTTGTAAATGCATTATTTGCCTGGTCTGGCTGATAGTTAATGCAACCTTTTGGCTCCCTGGTAATGCAATATCTTAAATATCCAACATCCGTGCTAAAATAATACGTTTGATACGGAGGAACATCGAAGGGATCGAGCCATCAAAGGGCATCGGGCCATCGTGACCAGGGGCCCTAGGGGACCATGGCCCTCCAGGAAGTTAACCGAGGTCAGCCTGAGGGGTCCTTCGTTGACCTGAGGAGCCCTTGGTCAGCCTGAGCGGGCCTTGTTTGGCTTGGAGGGGAGCTCGGTCGGCCTGAGGGGGCACTCCGCCGACTTGAGGGAGTCCTTCGTTCGCCTGAGGGGGTCCCAGTCGGTCTGAAGAGCCATTGTTCGGTAGGGTGTCCCAAAAAAAACTTTTTGTCCGTGCAAGCTGCCCATCCAAAACGGGGTGCTCCTTTACACAAATAATATGCTGACCAAATTTGGTCCCCCTGCTTTGAGTTTTGGTTCCCCGGGCCTCCATAAGTCAGTGACCCCTACCCAAAAGTCAAAAATAAAAGTCGTCTTACAGACCTCCGGGTGTGCTCATTTGAAAGCTCTTGTTGAGTAGAATACACTTTCATATAGTCGAAATGGTCTAAAATATATTGTTTTCGTTCAATGAGTCATAGACCTCTACCGAAACCAAGTTTTACTGCACAGTACTCCAAAGCTTGGGTTTTGTAGAGGCTTATGACCCATATAACGAAAACGTTTAAATTTAGAACATTTCGACTGTGATTCTACTCAACAAGAGCTTTAAAATGAGCACACGTGGAGGTCTGTAGGACGAATTTTATTTGTGACTTTTGGTTCGGAGTCACTGACTTATGGAGGCCCGGGGAGGACCAAAACTAGGACGAATTTTATTTGAATTTTGGGTCGGGGTCACTGACGTATGGAGGCCCGGGGAGGACTAAAACTCAAAGGAGGGGTACCAAATTTGGTCAGCATATTCTTTGCGTAAAGGAACACCCCGTTTTTGATGCGCAGCTTGCACGGACATTTTTTTTGGGGGGAGAGGGAGGACACTCTTTTGTTCGGCCTGAGGGTTTTCTGTCGGCCTGAGGAGGCCTTAGTCGGCCTGGTCGGCCTCAGGGATCCTTCATCTGCCTGAGTTTTTTTCATCTGCCTCTGTCTCCCTGGAGGGGGCCTCGATCTGCCAGGGCCAATCGGTCGGCTTGAAGAGGACTTTGGACTGAGGATTTTGGACTTTGGATATATATATATATATATATATATATATATATATATATATATATATATATATATATATATATATATATATATATATATATTTGTGAAGTTTGGAAGCAAGTTGTTTGATATGCATGTTTCGTTAAACAAGACGGATAGTTTCGCGTTGATACCTAACCTAACCTAACCTAGCGGCATGGACATTTAACATTTACCTCAAACGTAACATCAAAGTCAATAATCAACCCGACAAGCTTCAACTGATCATATACTACAAGAGCTCAACTACTAAATCTCTCATCCTCCGAAACAACACGTCCAACGGGCAACGACCCTTCCATGCTGAAGAAAACAAACGTCATATACCATTATACATGCCAGAAAGGAGACTGCGCGCTCCTCGCCAAAAATGGATATATTGGACAAACAACTACCACTCTCAGCAGGAGGCTAACTATGCACTTGCAGCAAGGCGGAATTTTGACGCACAACGCCAGCCATCATCCCGACGACCGACTAACCAGAAAGGACATTACCGACAACATCACCATACTGAAGGAGGAAAACGACCCAAGGCGACTGCAGGTCCTGGAGGCCGTCTACATCCGGAAGATGGGCCCAACCATTAACCGACAGGTTAATGCCCTCGGTGTGCTACACCTGTATGACAGTAGAGCGTCCCCATGGTATAGCACAGACAGCGATTAGAGCGCGTGAAACCTGTTTGAATTTCAAATGTGCTTTCACAACATTACTTAGTCGACCCAGAAACGCGAATTTGATTTAAAACTGTGTAAATGTAAAACCATGTAATTAGTTACTTATTTATTTAGTATGTACAATGTCATTGAGAATGTGTTGTGCAACACGAAACGTTTGGCGAACCTACCTATTTTGTCTGATTGTGATGACGAACATCGTCGAAACACTATTCCGACATCAAGAAGCTGGCAGGAAACTGACACGAAGCCTTGAATCTCTCAACAAAAAGATTATCAACGCGAAACTATCCGTCTTGTTTAACGAAACATGCATATATATATATATATATATATATATATATATATATATATATATATATATATATATATATATATATCTATATACATATACATATACATATACATATACATATATACATATACATATATATATATATCTATATACATATACATATACATATACATATACATATACATATATATATATATATATATATATATATATATATATATATATATATATATATATATATATATATATATATATATATATATATATATATATATATATATATATATATATATATATATATATATATATATATATATATATATATATATATATATATATATATATATATATATATATATATATATATATATATATATATATATATATATATATATATATATATATATATATATATATATATATATAT
>JAXIVJ010016587.1:0-28451 GCA_036785665.1 Chirona hameri | reverse complement strand
TATGTGACCTCTTTTGAAAGCCACGAATATCACGTCAGGGTCAAGGTCATTGTCAGAACTGCGTGCGCTGGTGTTCGGTGCTGAGTGATTTAGCGCTGGCCGCTAATGGTCTGCACGTCTGGGAAGTATGGCGCCGCGACACGGCAGAACATTTACGTGGGAAGTATGGCGCGCGACACAGCAGAACATTTACGTGGTAAGTATGGCGCGCGACACTGCAGAACATTTACGTGGGAAGTATGGCGCGCGACACAGCAGAACATTTACGTGGGAAGTATGGCGCGCGACACAGCAGAACATTTACGTGGTAAGTATGGCGCGCGACACCGCAGAACATTTACGTGGTAAGTATGGCGCGCGACACAGCAGAACATTTACGTGGGAAGTATGGCGCGCGACACAGCAGAACATTTACGTGGGAAGTATGGCGCGCGACACAGCAGAACATTTACGTGGTAAGTATGGCGCGCGACACAGCTGGACATTTACGTGGGAAGTATGGCGCGCGACACAGCAGAACATTTACGTGGGAAGTATGGCGCGCGACACAGCAGAACATTTACGTGGGAAGTATGGCGCGCGACACAACAGAACATTTACGTGGGAAGTATGGCGCGCGACACAGCTGGACATTTACGTGGGAAGTATGGCGCGCGACACAGCAGAACATTTACGTGGGAAGTATGGCGCGCGACACAGCAGAACATTAAGTGGGAAGTATGGCGCGCGACACAGCAGAACATTAAGTGGGAAGTATGGCGCGCGACACTGCAGAACATTAAGTGGGAAGTATGGCGCGCGGCACTGCAGAACATTAAGTGGGAAGTATGGCGCGCGACACAGCAGAACATTTACGTGGGAAGTATGGCGCGCGACACTAGGACATTTACGACGGACAGACGCTCACTTGTCAAATATGTATCGCCGCACTGCACGTCTGCCACGCCCCAGTGCGCGTCGTTACATAACATAAATAGCATATCACGTGCTAGGCGTAATTGTTTTGACGAGGACATTCAGTGGTTTCCGGAAACGACTCTCATTTGGTCTACGTTGGTCGTGACTCGTTGGCCCTTGGCTACTGAAACTAAAATCAAGTCACCCAGTCTCATTTGGAGTTCACTGCGATAGAAAATGCACGCCTTCTAGTAAATGAAGCTTATCGCTGTTTCCTAGTTCCAGAAGTGCCGTAAAGCGCAATCTACTGTCACGATCCTCTCATCAGACAGGTTAATTCCGCCGTCGTAAATGATGATTCGCATGGAACCAACGTCTTCCTCTCTCTCTCTCTCTCCCTGTATAAACTCGTTACTAGTCAAGGCCACTCCTTCGTTAACAAACTTTCAGGAAGAGGCTGTAATCAAGTCCCTGCAGCACGCACGGCGGCAGCGTTCCAAGACCAGGTATGCACGGCACTGTACCACGCGATGAGCCGCCATGCTGGCCCCGTCCTGCGACAGTACGGCGCCGAGGCGCCGAGGCGGCGAGGGGGGGTCGTGCAGTGGGCTGACCTGCCCCAACGGACCGGCGCCGGCTGCGGGCGGCGGCGGCGGCGGCGGCGGTGCAGGCTGGGTGACTGGGTAGTGGTAGTGGGTATCTCATGCAGCTTCGGAGCCGCGGGTAGTGGTAGTGGGCATCTCATGCAGCTTCGGAGCCGCGGGTAGTGGTAGTGGGCATATCATGCAGCTTCGGAGCCGCGGGTAGTGGTAGTGGGTATCTCATGCAGCTTCGGAGCCGCTGAGCTTCGGAGTCACTGCGGAAGCCTGCTGGCTGTTGACTAAATTAATGGGATTTAATTCCGAATCCATCTTCCATGGTCATCGTCACGAGCCCACCAACACCCAGCCCGGCCCGGCCCTGCCCATAAACACCAAGCCCAGGCCCGGACCAGGCCCTGTCAAATTCATAATATTGAGGTCCAGGCCCGGTCCGGCCCGTTCAGATTAAGCATATCATTATTTTCACAAAATTTGCAATCATTATCCTAGCATATTTACTTGTATACTATAAATGTGAAACAATGAACCAACTATGCTAAAAAAAACACACAGACACAACAGTGTATTGCTGTGTACAAGGGCATAGACGAACCTATTTCAAGTTGGTGTGGCAAAGGCAAATTAAAATCCTAAACACTTCCTTACACCGGGGTCGGGGGTACCAAGGTCGAAGACCACGTTGTTGAACTGAACCGCACTGAGCAGAATGCATTTAATCAGCGCCAAGTAATTGTCATTGATGCGCCACGGATTCACTTCGGATTCCGGGTAAAGCCGACTGCTAATTTTCAACACCCATGAAAACGGCGAGGTATATTGCGAGGTGGATTCGCTGAACATGTTGACATAAACTGGCCTATTTTACGACTTTACGTTTCCGAACGGTAAGAAAATTTGTCATAACAAATACAATTTATTGATGAATCAGGAAAATTAGGACCCAAGTCTGGAAAATGTCGTATTTTATAGTATACCTTCAAAGATTTCCAGGGTGTCGACACCCGGAACACTTTGTTGCCGGAGCTAGCCTGGCACTTCGGAAAACTTATTTAAAAAACAATATAAAATATGATAGTATTATAATTATTCACTGCACATTTTCATCGCCCTCTGTTCCAATATTCAGTACATTTATTTTCGTTAAAAGCATCTTATTGTTTTGCAATCTACTTAAAACCTTACACGTCGTAGCCTTTCTAACTCGGGCCGACGTCGGCTCGATGCCGGGGTAACATCGACTACACGTCGGGAGCACGTCGGGTCAACAGCGGGTGCATAAACAATGGAGAAAATGCATAGTAAATCATAATTGAAGATTTCGGCGAAAATAGTTGATGGATGTTGATGAAACTTCGCAAAAACATAAATAATCGATTGCTCTAACAATTGTAGGCACCTATTTCCGCGGCCGATCAGTTGATTATGATATTTGCGTTAAGATCCACCAGTGTGTCAATCGACCTCGTTTTTACCTCCCTTTTTACGAGGCTACTGAATTACGAACCGTATGTAACACAACGTATTTTCACGATATTCCTCTGCCAAGGTAACCAAGTGTGTATGCATGTTTTGTTCACGGTATTTCATGTATTTTTTAAGCCTGCTGTCTTTTCTTTAAAATGACATGTATGTATACTAAATTAAACATCAGTTTAACACGCGCACGGCCGGGGTCTGCGCCAAACACGAACGGCCGGGGGGGTTGATTTCAGCCCCCTAAGATCTCGAAAACCACGCAACGTAGCGACATCTGGATAACGGCATTAGATAGCTGGAGACAAGCTCTATCGAAAGTATTCGGTCTTTTGTTATGCCAGGTCAATATTGAGGTCACCAGAGGTCATCAGGGGTCAGATTGCACCTGGGTCATCATGAATGGCCTATGATAACATTATCCAGAAGGAATTGGGCTGCTATCATGCGCATCCTCAGAATAGGAAGCATTTTAATATTTCCCTATTGACTTATAATGGGGAGGTCGCGAAATTGACCCGACCTAAGGTCACCGATATACAAAATCCGAGATGAACGAATTGTAGGTACCTATGGCCTTATGAAATCATGTAAGTTTTAAACCGATCAGCTAACAACTGTGGCTTTGGTATGACTGCACACTTTTTGGAGGTGGGGGTCACGTAACCTGGCCTAGTGACCTGACCTGAGATGACCCGAGGTAATCAAAATCAAACTATGTGGATAATTGATGCCCAAACAGCTGTGTCAAATTTGGCGGCGCTGTGCGTCGCCGTTTTTCCGCTATTCAGGAAAAACCGGAGGGGGCGGGCTGAAATCACCCCCCTCCCCGGCCGTGCACGTGCTTCAATAATGGTGTTGATTCACACACAATGGTCACCCGACACTCGAATTCATCACTACGGGAGGTAAAAACCCCGGCTTCAATATTTTTCGAGGTGAAAACAAAATGATGTGCCATTTTTCACCCAAATTTATGGTTTTCAAAACACTGGCCCAGCATAAACCCACCAATAAAATTACGTTTTTTTATATCCTTAACTTTGTTTACAAGAAGGCAGACCATTTTAGTGAAGTTAATTCATTAACAAAACGTATTCCCATTAAAAGTTTAATCTTGGGCATACCAAGTGGGGCCCACCTTCAGCCCTCCTTCAGCCCTCCTTCTTGCTCAGCTATAGCCCACTGCCCAGCATAGTCCACCTTGCCCACCAAAATCCCACTTGTGAGTGTTTGCTGGGAATATGTCCTCTCCAACGATCATGAGCAGGAGCGGCGGAAAGTTGCCAGTTAATGGGGTACCAGCTCCATTCTGAGCCATTTCTGTCCAGTCAACGACATTGGGGAATGTATTAACCCGCACCGTGCCGGTGCTCGGCGCCACCTTCGCCGTGCCGGGGGGTGATTAGACCCCCCCCCCCGCTCTAACTTGAAAACTAAAAGAGTTAGAATGACGCGGAAAACGGCGTTTGAAAGCTCTTGACAAGCACATTTGAAAGTACTTTATTATGTTTTCCTAAAGCTAATATTAAGGTCACCAGAGGTCATCAAAGGTCAATTTTTCCAGTTTTAGGACTTCCTCCAGAAACCCCCAGATATCACAGGAACTATATGATAGCTAGGAACAAACGGAAAAAAAATAATGGAAAGCTCTTGAAACATGCAATCGACAATGTGTCCTCAGATTTTAGCTTAGGTCAATCGTTTAGGCTCCAGAGCTCATCAAATGTCAAAAAAACATTTTTTTACGAAACAATTTTGTCATGAATAGCTGTTTACCTAATAACGACAAGGTAATAATTGTGATGCCATCGTGTTTGTCTCGTCAAGGCGCTTCGACTCATATTAGTGTTGACCAGGTTAAGTCAACTTCAAAATTTGACCTCAGGTCAAGGTCAAGTAGTGACCCAAGTAGGTCATGTTGCATATGGGAAGATGTGCCTCGACGAGACAAACACATTGGTGTCGGTTTCACTTCTCTATCGTTATTACGGCGAGAGTAATTGACATACAACTGTTGGTGACCTCGGATGACCTCGGCTGACCCTGTAGGGGTCACTGAACAAAAATAGCACCTAGGTCATTAAGAATGGCCTATAATAACATGATCCAGAAGGAATTAGACTGACATCTTGCGTATCCTTGGAATAGGAAGCATTTGAATATTTACCCGTTGACTTATAATGGGGAGGTCACGAAATTGACCCGACCTTAGGTCGCTGATATAAAAAAAAATCAAATATGAACGAATTGTAGATATATATATGACCTTATGAAATCCTGTAAGTGTAAAAGCGATCATCCAAAAACTGTGACTGCGGTACGACCACAAGTTTTGTTTTGGAGGTATGGTCACGTGACCTGGTCTGGTGACCTAACCTGAGATGACCCGAGGTTTTATTTTTACATAATGTGGACAATTTATGCCCAAACAGCTGTGTCAAAAACGGCGCGCCGCCGTTTTTCCGCTATCCTTGGAACAAATATGAGGGGGTTTAAATACGGCACGGCGCGGGTTAAAGGAAATAGTTCACCTTCGGAAAATTTTCAGAACACGGTGTTATTTGCAATACATTTGTTTTTTCTCTTTTCAAAAATAGTCCTAAATCTCGCTAATTCAGGACAGAAGGTCGTAAATTAGTAATGTTATGGTGTGCGTTATTGGTCTGCGCATGCTCCATGCAGAGCTGGCTCTTTCAGACGGTACGGTATATCATATATGCGCCGCATTCCTTCGCCAAAAAGTCAAATATCTTCGGCTTGAGAGTCTTTTCAGCTAAGAAAACTTGCAGATAGGGATTTCTCAACACGGCCTACAAAACTGCTATTTCAGTTCAAAACCCCATGATGAAGGTGGACTATTTCCTTTAATTTTCCAATTTTAGGGGACACCGTGCCCCGGTAGGAGACACCGTGCCCCCCCCCCCCCCGTTCCACAACCAGTGATCATGATTAGGTAACCATCAGACCATAATGCACGCCGTCAGACCATACGGGTAAGCCATATCAGACGATGAGAACTTCAGGAAAAACGATCAAACCATCAGGGTAAACCAGCAGACCATCATATCATATCATATCATCAATAAGGTCCAACATAAACTCAAAATGTCACGACGCTTCTTTCGCAGCACCGCACAAGCTCGTGTACCTATAACAAGGATTCATGTGATTTTGTTTAGTACCTGGTAATGATCGTTGGAACTGGGAAATACCTGACTCAGGTTACCTGGGAAACAACGTAAATAAATGGATTCCCGTCAGAATTCAAGGCTACCATGTCATTTACAAATCGCGTTCGTGCATATATTTGCTTGGATTTCGGATACCGAGTATATATTGGCGACTGGAAAGTTGGTGTGGCACCGCCACACCAGTTCCAAAGTTGGTGTGGCAGCTGCCACCCCTGCAACACCACCAAGGGCGGATCCAGCCGGCCGTTTGGGGGGGACCGTTTTTAGCGGACCTTACCTACCCCCAATTTCGAATTTCTTCCAAAGATCGTCAGCTTGCAGTTTGTATTGTTCCGACATTGCCTTACAAAACTATGTCAAAACTATGTCAATTGTCAGCTGTATCCAGGGGCGTCGCCGATAATTTTTGAGTGGGGGGGGGTCGGCTGAAATGACGAAATAAAAATTACCCATTTTTGTATTCGTGTATTTAAGCCTTTGGAGCATTTTTAATGTGGACTTTCATGTTATAGTAGGTACTTGTTATTTAGCGCCGCAAAGCGTCGCGAAATTTGTACGGGTTTGCCTGATAAAACCCAGAAACATAGGCGGTGGGCCTTGTAGAGTATAGGCTAAACATGCTATTCATTCAATTCATTCAATTCACCGTTACAACGAATCGAAGACGGTGACGATGGCTTCGTTATGACGATGGCCACCGATGTGACGCCGCAAAGCGGCGTAAAATGTGTATTTTATGTCGTGGGAAACGAAATTTTATATTGGAACCAGACTCAAGTAATCCCTGTTCCTGGTTGCACATCTCGGTATGATTAATAAATATTGAAATTAAGGTAGTTTTTAATATACATATTCCTCGGATAGTAAATCACGATGACCGGTGGCAGTCAGCGCTCAATAGTACAAATGATAATATTAACTGTATACATATGTACCGAACTGTAACACACAACTGGTAACAGTGCAAATGGTTTGAAAGCAACAAGACCTTTCCGCACATAATTAATAATAACACATATTATATATATATATATATATATATATATATATATATATATATATATATATATATATATATATATATATATATATATATATATATATATATATATATATATATATATATATATATATATACCGCACATAATTCCGCACACATTTTCTTTTCCACATTTTCCGAAAGCAGAACGACTTTTCCGCACATAAATGGTCGCTGCAGATCTGGAGGAGCCTGAGGCGAGATGGCTTAGGGAGATGGTCCTGGCCTGGTCTCACTAATAGCTCTTCGGTCCAGCAAGTTTGGCACCGCTGGAGCAGCTTCCGGGTGCCGATGTCCGCGTCTTTGCGTTCGCGTCGCCTTTTTTCGGAACTCAGCAGACTAGCTAAACATGTAGCCTGCTTGAAAGTTAATATTTGATGAAATGAATAGGCCCTGAAGGGAATAGGCCCAATTAGCTACCGCCAAGGAGACTGCCAGACACTAAACCCTATTAGTGGCAGGGGGCGGATTCCGCCCCCCTCCCCCGAAAATCTCGATATCTACCCGTCCGATTTTCAAAAGAAAACGGCGTTTGATTCCCCTCAACACGATCTACATTTCTAAAAATAAAAATAAATCCGATTTTTTTATAGGGGGCTAGGGGGAGACAAAAATATAAATATTAGAGGTATTTGTGATCCAACACAGCTGTCATTTTTATTAACCGATTTTAACGCAACTAATGGGGATCGATAGAGATTGAATTGGGGATTAATATATAACGGTGATTTTTGAAAATGAAAAATCATAGGCGTTTTCAGGTCACTAAATTTGGGTGTAAAATAAATGCCTTATAAACCGTCTTTTTTCTTTTCTTTTTTCGATAAATGAAGTGGTGCGCTATTGTGACATCGGACACAACAGTTATAACGCATATTTGCATCCATAGGCGGTGCCAGGTTAGCAAAAAATGGAGGCAAAAAAATATATATAAAAAATAACTTCCTGTAAGCCTCCCCTTTTCAAGTCACTGAAACCGCCTCTGCCGTGCAATATTTACTATAGTTCACTAACATCAACTAATTTTCACTTGTTTCAATCACCGTAAACCTATGTAACTCCTTTATACTTCAGGCAGTTAGGAAGAAGCCGTGAAGTTCGCATCTCCGTATTATCGCCAAATGCCACACAAAAAAAACTACAAAAACCAGGCCCTAGAACCGCTTCTCTTAAGGTTAGGAACTCAAAATTTTGACTCTATATGTGGAATTCAATTCTAGGAAAAGTCCCAAAATATCATGGGTATGCTCTCAGCCGTTCGGGAGATATCTGTAAAAAAAAACATGAGGGGGCGGAATCCGCCCTCTCTGCCACTAATAGGGTTAATTAATTCATTTTCCCATTTTCCAAATTTGTATAAGGAATTGCGTATTGTCATGCCGCGAAGCGGCGTGAAATTTTCAAGTTTTTAACTGTGGATAGCTGGATTTTGACTGCTGCAAAGACAATTTTTACGACTGTACGTTCGACCGTTTGGGGGGGGGGCAAAATATAGTATCAGGACTTATGGAGGGGCCATGGCCCCTTTGCCCCCCCCCCTGGATCTGCCCCTGAACACCACTTCTGACGCCTATGGCTGTGTAAGTGAACTGCTGGTTAAAATATGTTTTAAGCTGACCTGAGCTTGCGCGCATTACTTCAAAATTATCAGTCCAGGCCCGTACAGAGCCCGGTGATTTCCTTAAAGTTGAGGCCCGGCCCAGGCCCGGCCCGTGGCCCATGGTCCATAGGGCCAGCCTGGCCCGTGGCGAACTCTGGTCAGCGCCCACTTCTCACAGGCTAGCGAGCTCAGGCGAAATCATCGCACATACGGAATCGGCCAGCGGTATCAGTTGGGTATGGGAGATGAGGGGAGGGGCCTGCAAGGTCGGGAGGGCGATTGGGTTATCACGCGGCTCGATTGCGGCAGACGCCGGTGTGCACCACACGGCACAATCATCGCACAGTGCACAGGGTGACGACGGCTTACCATTCCGATAGCACGCAATCATTGCGCGGCACACAAAGCATACCGGTGATGTCATGTAAGCCGTGATGTAAACACTGATGTAAGTGGCGATAGCAGGTATGATCACCATTGAGAACAGCGCGCGCTACGAACGGTCACCTCTGACTGTGCAGAGGTGGTGTACTATTCTGCACCTGATCCTGGGCTGCTTTTGCCGGTGTGTGTGTTATGTGAGGAGAAACTGTGTCTATGCGCAGTTTGTGAGCAGGAACTCCGTGTCTATGCGCAGTTTGTGAGCAGAAACTCGGTGTCTATGCGCAGTTTGTGAGCAGAAACTGTGTCTATGCGCAGTTTGTGAGCAGAAACTCGGTGTCTATGCGCAGTTTGTGAGCAGGAACTGTGTCTATGCGCAATTTGTGAGCAGAAACTCGGTGTCTATGCGCAGTTTGTGAGCAGAAACTGTGTCTATGCGCAGTTTGTGAGCAGAAACTGTGTCTATGCGCAGTTTGTGAGCAGGAACTCAGTGTCTATGCGCAGTTTGTGAGCCGAAACTCAGTGTCTATGCGCAGTTTGTGAGCAGAAACTCGGTGTATATGCGCAGTTTGTGAGCAGGAACTCAGTGTCTATGCGCAGTTTGAGAGCAGGAACTCAGTGTCTATGCGCAGTTTGTGAGCAAGAACTCAGTGTCTATGCGCAGTTTGTGAGCAGGAACTCAGTGTCTATGCGCAGTTTGTGAGCAGGAACTCAGTGTCTATGCGCAGTTTGTGAGCAGGAACTCAGTGTCTATGCGCAGTTTGTGGGCAGAAACTGAGACTATACGCAATTTATGAGCAGGAACTCCGTGTCTATGCGCAGTTTGTGAGCAGAAACTCGGTGCCTATGCGCAGTTTGTGAGCAGAAACTGTGTCTATGCGCAGTTTGTGAGCAGGAACTCAGTGCCTATGCGCAGTTTGTGAGCAGAAACTGTGTCTATGCGCAGTTTGTGAGCAGGAACTCGGTGAACAGGAACTATGCGCAGTTTAGGAGCCCGTATAAGCATGGTGTTGTGCTTGAGCGGAACCGAATGACTAAGTCGTTGCGCGGCTGGCGGTCGGCCGGGATCATTACAGACCAGCAAGGGCGGATCCAGGGGGCGAACGGGGCCATGGCCCCCAAGCCTGTTTAAGGGGGGGGCAGAGACATGAAGTCTAATACATGCTATATTTGCGTTTTTAGAACGGTACTGGGCATCCCAAAATTGCAGCAGTCATTATCCAGCTAGCCACAGTCAAAAACTGTAAAATTTCGCGCCGCTTCGCAGCATGACACAAGTTTCGCAATTGCATAAACAAATTTGGAAACTTAATTCCATTAAGTGTCTTGCAGAGGCTCTCATTGGCGGTAATTGCTGACCCGAGGGCCAACTCTCTTCATAAAATATTATCTTTAAAGCGGGCTACATGTTTAGCTTGTCTGCCGAGTTCCGAAAAAGGCGACGCCAACGCAAAAACGCGGACCTCGGCAACCGGAAGCTGTTCCAGCGGTGCCCAACTTGCTGGCCCGAAGAGCTAATAGTGGGGACCAGCCAGGACTATCTCCCCAAGCCATCTCCCCCAGGCTCCTCCAGATCCACAGAGACCATTTATGCGCGGAAATGGCGGTCTCCCTCTTGCTACTTTGAAACCATTTGCACCGTTACCAGTTGTGTGTTACAGTTCGGTACATAGGTATGTATACAGACTACAGTTATTATTATCATATGTACTATTGAGCACAGACTGCCACCGGTCATCGTGATTTACTATCCGAGGCTAATGTATATGAAAAACTACCTTCATTTCAACATTTTTCATCATACCGAGATGTGCGACCAGGAAAAGGGGTTACCTGAGGCTTGGCTCCACTCACGGTCTGGTTCCAATATTAAAATTGCGTTTTCCACGACCTAAAATTAAAATGTTCACGCCGCCGCTTCGCGGCGACACATCAGTGGCCATCATCATAACGAAGCCATCGTGATCGTCTTCGTTTCGTCGTAACGCTGAATTGAATGAATAACATTTTTAGCTTATTATCCTCTACAAGGCTAAGAAGTTAAAAATGCCTATGTTTCTGGGTTTTATCAGGCAAACCCAAGAAGAAGAAAAATTCGCGCCGCTTGGCGGCGCTAAATAACAAGGACCTACTATAACATGCAAATCCACATTAAAAATGCTGCAAAGGCTTAAATACACGCATAACAAATTGGGGCACATTTTTGTCGTCATTTCAGCCGACCTCCCACTCAAAAATTATCGGCGACGCCCCTGGGTACAGCTGACAATTGACATAGTTGTGCTCAGTGTTAGGCAATGTCGGAACAATACAAACTGCAAGCTGACCTTTTTCGATATCCCAAAAGGTCGAAAACCTAAAAAAATCGAAATCGTGTGGTTGCAAAAAGTGGCCCAAATCCGGGAAGAGATTCGAAATTGGGGGTAGGTAAAGTCCGCTAAAAAACGGTTTGGCCCCCCAAAAACGGCCGGCTAGATCCGCCCTTGCAGACCAGTGGCGTCATCTGTAAAATCGCTTCAGAACCGCGAGGCATGCGAGCTGCGGCACTGACGTATAGATAAGTCGGCTGTCTTCAGGGGCTTGGCACACGGTCAATGACCTGGTAATCTTTGTTATTGTTTAGCAACGCGGTAGAAAATTGTTTTGCGCGTGACTACGCAATGACGGGTTCATATGTTGATACTAAACGTCATCTTGCATCCAATAACACGTTTATGTCGTTAATGCCCGCTATCCGCGTAATAAGTATTTGATGCAGCAATGCTTGAGGGGTAGAACAGCGCAAATGCAATGGCGGCAATACCACCTGAAAGAGGATTGATTGCTTGTTTTTCTTGTTTGAAAACCATCTTACGACAATTTTAAATCACAATTCGAGTCGAAGTCATTTTGCAATCAATCTCCCACATCACATCTGCAGTTACATCCCCCCTCGCCGGTTCTCTGCAGAATTGCCCCGCCGGTTCTCTGCAGAATTTCCTCGCCGGCTCCCTGCAGAATTGCCCCGCCGGTTCTCTGCAGAATTTCCTCGCCGGCTCCCTGAAGAATTGCCCCGCCGGCTCCCTGCAGAATTTCCTCGCCGGTTCCCTGCAGAATTTCCTCGCTGGTTCCTTGCTGAGTTTCTTCGCCGGTTCCTTGCAGAATTCCCTCGCCGGTTCCCTGCTGAATTGCCTCGCTGGTTCCCTGCTGGGTTTCTTCGCCGGTTCCCTGCTGAGCTCCCTCGCCGGTTCCTTGCCGAGTTATTCGGCGATGGCCCTGTTCCGTGTTCATTGTTCGGTTCCCACATCATGCCAACGCGGCGGCGGCGGCGGCGGCGGCGGCGGCGTGCCGGGGAGCTGCGGTTTACAGAACGGCGTGGCATGCGGTTACTCTTCCTGCCGGGCCCACAATGCCAGCCAATTCGTAACCGAAACGATCGCGTGAGAGGCCGGCTATGAAAAGTAGCTACATCACGACCCGTAGTCGGCGTACGGAAGGCAAACAGAGGGACACTTTTCTGCCCGGTCGTCGGTCCGGGATGCTGTCATTTGCGATGTGTGTAGAAATATATCTCCAACCTTAAAACCTTGACAAATGACATTGTTTTGTGCACGCCTTTCCGACCGCGCGGCGACGCTCACTGGTTTTCCAGCTGCAGCTGATCAGTTGGACACTCGTCGGCTCCTGACTGTGCCTTTTGTGGCGAGGGAGCGGCAGTGGCGCGGGTTCAGCAGCCCTCACTGCGATGGCATCGACGTGCAGGGGTCAGCAGCCGGCTCCCTGACCGCAACATGGGCCGGCCACGGCAGATCTGCTGACCGATACACGGCGCCGCTCGCAGGCAGCACGATGAGGGGCTTATGGAATACTGGCACCGGGTGGAGGAGGAGATGCCGTCTGTGCAAGCGCAGATGCGCCGACGGCCGATGGCGGAGAGCTTTTTTCAATTTGTGCTAAAAAAGATTGTGACGGACAGCAACGTCATTTGGCAGGAAGCATGCGGGAGACAATGATTTGTATCGTGTTCTCGTCCTGTGAACCGTCTTTTGATCTCTTGCGGTAGTAGGAAGTTAGGCACCTACCCGTCTTTGAGGTTTGTCAGAACCCTGAAGCTCTACTGTTTGCTCGTGGGCCCATGCGGTGCAAAATAGGTATGGAGTGTCTGGCGACGATGGGTGTCACATTTGCGATTTTGCTTATTTTCATCTCAGAGTGACGAGTATTTTATTTAAAGAACATTATTTTGTCGCCGTAGATGCTAAGCAGATAACATTAAATCACAAATATTGCACCTAAGTCAATACGTCTATAGTCCGTGCTCGGTAAGATGTCGGAACATTTCACGCGCTCTGACACGAGGTCCCGAGCAGCTCCGTCGCTCGCTACTCTCCTCCAGAAGAGATGGCCTTCAGTCAATGACAGCAGTCACCCGGGCCGTAGGTTAGATGAAGTCGGGGACTTGGAAACTGTTTCAACTGTGTCCTTCACTTCAAATCAAAACAGGCCGTTTTCAACATGCTTTCATATTTCACAGAAAAATGATCAACATCATGGAAGCTATGTTAAAAACCTGCAACACAAAATTATAATGATCACACATAGACCAACAATTAAATAAACAAACACAAATTATAAATGGAAAGATATGCCCCATGCATTTGTTCATATCGCGGCAATCGTGGCAAATCTGACGCAGTCTTATCTTCGGCCTAATGCCTCACATATTGGTCAGCAAATCCCGAATGCGCTTATTTCGCGTTGCAATCTAACTATGCATATAATATAACCATAATCATGGAACAGTTTCAGGATTCTTACACTATAACCCGTCATTAGAAGCACGTGAAACTTTTTCCATCATGCCATCAATCCGAAAGAGGATGCGAGAACGTAAACAAACACCACTATCCCTGAACAGCTGTGAGCCAGTACTTCAGTACACTCATAAATGACGCATAATCGAAGTACACGTACCATTTCGATAAACAAAAGGAAAACATTCCGCCAAATGACAAACAAAGACCACTTTCCCTGAGCATATTTGGCATCTGTATGCTGGTATCATTTAAACACATTCTTTCTGCGACGATGAGTACCAAATACCAGAAGCAGTATATCAGTGGCGAGAATCCATCCCTATTCCTCTCAAAGCTACACGCCACTATTTCCGAAACATATTCTTGCATGGCTATTCAGGGGTCTAGGGAGAATTTCGCCCAGGGGGGGGGGGCAAATGGGACCAGAGTGGCCCTCGTAGCCAAGGGGGCCCAAATCATTAAAACAGTACAGTGCGTTGTATGTTGTAAAACAACGGCAAATAAGATTTCGACAACGAAGAACAAGTGTATTTTTTGCATTTTTGGGAGTGAAAAACACAAAATTTCGGAAATCCGAGATAGTCATTTTTAATATTTTGTCATTTCCTTTTTTCAACTTTTTTACTTGCAATTTTCGTCAAAACTCGAATTTCTATAATTTTTGCAAGCATGTATTGTTTTTCCACCAAAATTACATGACATAACGTGATTAAAACGTCATTATCTCCCAAAGTAATCCACCATTTTCATTGAAATGTTGTGATAAGACGTAGAATTGATGCAGCATAAGGTACTGAAGGATTGACGTCGATATCCATCATTGTTTTCCAGTTATTGAGAACATCCGGGAGGGGGGGGGGCAGATTCTGCCACCTCCAGCGGGGCGCGGGTTAATGCAAATATTATCCTTAATCTTCTTCAATTCGGATTCAGGAAACAACAAAGTACGTACATGCCGATTGTTCAAATGTACGATGAAGTTGACAAAATATCTACAAAATAACGAAATAACATGCTCCACCTTGATTTACAGAAGGCTTTGGATACAGTTTGCTTGGCAATTCTCTTGAAAACAAATACACCGCATTGTGATACGAGGGGTTTCTACAACACGATAGTTATATATTAATAATAGGCATAAAATGGCAATAATAGATGAGGTTGCATCTAAGAAACAAATGATGAAAATTGGCGTCCCACAGGGTTGAGTTATAGGTCCTCTTTTATTTATTCTCTATATTAATGACATCAGCAATACAACAGAAATAGGCACCTTTTACCTATTTGCTGATGATATACGGCAATTTGTATTCAAGCTAGAAATGTTGAAGAGCTACAAATAAAAAGATTAATGAATTAATTCCAAAAAATAACGAGTTGTTCCATGTAAATATATTATCACTAAATGCATCAAAGACAAATTACCAAATATATTCAAGATCAGTGACGTGACAAGATCTTGACATAGTATTAAATGATACATCAATCACGATAAACCCATGCATTAAATACTTTTAGTACTTTTAGTTCTTGTAGATGAAAATCGTAAATGGAATAGTCATATATTTAGTGTAATATGTGTGATAAGCCGTAATATATAGGAGTTATCGGAATATCAAGCTTGATTTATCCTCACAGCAACTTCTATTGTAGTACAATGCATTAATTCCGCCCCATCTAAATTATTGTGCAGTGATCTGGATTATGGGGTAGGAATTATGACACTAACATTAAAAAGCCTTCGATAGTGCGGAAACGAGCGATTTGTCCGCCCCTGTAGCTCAGTGGGAGAGCGCTGGGCGTCTGACCTTTCCCGGTAGTGGCAGCCCGAGTTCGAGTCAAAGTCAAAGCCTACATCACCAAAGCCTTGTACCCCTCTCAGACGTTACTAGCATACACTGAAAAACAGTGAGATGCATAGTAAGGCCTCTAGAGGCCAAATAGTACTAATGAAATAAAAATAGTACTAATTACTAATGGGGAAAATCGACGATCCCTTCGATTTCGCTCAAATTTTGCACACAGGTAGCCAATGGCCTCCTGAACATCCTCCTAGAAGGATTTTGCGATGCACCCCATAGTAAGGCTTCTAGAGGCCAAATAGGATTAATGGGGAAAATCGACGACCCCTTCGATTTCGCTCAAATTTTGCACACAGGTAGCCAATCGCCTCCTGAACATCTCCCTAGAAGGATTTTGCAATGCATCCCATAGCAAGGCCTCTAGAGGCCAAATAGGGTTCATGGGGAAAATCGACGACCCCTTTGATTTCGCTTAAATTTTGCACACAGGTAGCCAATGGCCTCCTGAACATCCCCCTAGAAGGCTTTTGCGATGCATCCCATAGTTAAGCGTCCAGAGGTCAAAATAGACGTTTGGGCAGATATTCGAAAAATCGACGACCCCTTTGATTTCGCTAAAATTTCGTGCAAATGTACCAAATGACCACCCAACATCAGCAACAAAAGGGTTGTACGATGCATTCTATAGTTAAGCGTCTAGAGGTCAAAATAAACGTCTGGGCAGATATTCGAAAAATCGACGACCCCTTCGATTTCGCTCAAATTTTACACATAGGTAGCCAATGGCTACCTAAACATCGCCCTAGAAGTATTTTGCGATGCATTCCATATCATAGCGTCTAGAGGTCAAATTAGACGTCTGGGGAAAAATCGACGACCCCTTTGATTTCCCTCAAATTTGGTGCAAATGTACCAAATGACCACCAAACATCAACACCAAAAGGGTTGTACGATGCATTCTATAGTTAAGCGTCTAGAGGTCAAAATAAACGTCTGGGCAGATATTCGAAAAATCGACGACCCCTTCGATTTCACTCAAATTTCGTCTATTTTGACCATTTAGACGCTTAACTATGGAATGCATCGTACAACCCTTTTGGTGTTGATGTTGAGTGGTCATTTGGTACATTTGCACGAAATTTCAGCGAAATCGAAGGGGTCGTCGATTTTTCGAATATCTGCCCAGACGTCTATTTTGACCTCTAGACGCTTAACTATGGGATGCATCGTACAACCCTTTTGGTGTTGATGTTGGGTGGTCATTTGGTACATTTGCACCAAATTTGAGCGAAATCAAAGGGGTCGTCGATTTTCTATATTGGCCTCTAGACGCTTAACTATAGGATGCATCGCAAAATCCTTCTAGGGGGATGTTCAGGAGGCCATTGGCTACCTGTGTGCAAAATTTAAGCGAAATCAAAAGGGTCGTCGATTTTCCCTATGAACCCTATTTGGCCTCTAGAGGCCTTACTATGGGATGCATCGCAAAATCCTTCTAGGGGGATGTTCAGGAGGCGATTGGCTACCTGTGTGCAAATTTTGAGCGAAATCGAAGGGGTCGTCGATTTTCCCTATGAACCCTATTTGGCCTCTAGAGGCCTTACTATGGGATGCATCGCAAAATCCTTTTAGGGTGATGTTTAGGAGGTCATTGGCTACCTGTATGCGAAATTTGAGCGAAATCGAAGGGGTCGTAGATTTGACCATTAACTCGAGTTGGCCTCTAGAGGCCTTACTATGGGATGCATCGCAAAATCCTTCAAGGGGGATGTTTGCTACCTGTGTACAAATTTTGGCTATTGGCTACCTGTGTACAAAATTTGAGCGAAATCGAAGGGGTCGTCGATTTCCGAATATCTGCTGAATATCCGAATATCGAACTGCTGCTAACTTTACACACGTTCCCAAGCAGCTTCACAGTGAAGTACCTAGGTATGAAACTTGCAAGTGAGTTTGCTATTTTCAATTCCAATAAGTTTTGCATAAAATTGGTTGAGATCTTCGTTGTTCTGTCTGACCTTACCATTCCATTGTTGATTGTGTTTAATGCAGTCTTCTCCTGCAGTCTTCTCCAGTCTTCTCCAGTCCACTCTGCAGTCTTCTCCCAGGAAATTATGATCTCAGTAGATAGGCAGGTAATAGGCATGATTGCCCAAGTCAGGCAACATGAATGCTCTGTTGGCAGGGTTTCATGAACTACCATTTACCAACAGAGCCTTCCTAGGTAGTAGTTAGTACCTACTTCCTACAATATGAAACTCATATTTTGTCCGTAGAATCAGTTTGAATCGATTAATTTGGTGATTCTTTTGTGATTCTTCACGGCGCAATGATTCGATTATTGATTCAAATTGATGTTTGCGTAAAGGGAATCGATTCACCTGTGATTCTTCGTCAAACGATGTGATTCTTGAATCGTGAATCGATTAACCATGAATCGTTTACAAGTCTGGCTCGAGTCCGCGGTATGCAACTCGACTAAAGACTGTTCTGTTTCAGCTGGCAAATCTGCTCAATGAGAGGCCGATAGGAAGGCAGCCGAAGGAAGTGGACGACGGGGCATACCTCTGCCCAAACGACCTGGTGCTGGGACGAGCCAGTCGTCGTGCACCGTCCGGTCCGTGGGACCAGACGACCAACATCAGTCGGCGGCACGAGTTCGTCCAGCAGCTGATCGACGCCTTTTGGCGAAAATGGACGCGGGACTTCTTCCCCACGCTGCTGCCGAGTTCGTCCAGCCACGCGGGACTTGCCGAGACACCATCACGTCATCACGGCCGCGTCGCCGCCGTCACGTCGCGCTCGCCACCACCGTCACGTCGCGCTCGTCGACTGGAACTAGTACCACAAGCCTGTGAACAGAACAGGTGATCTCGACACAGCGGCCGGCGGCCGCTGTCTGGCCGCGCCGCCGCCGCTGGAGGCTGCGCTTCTGCAGCGGACGTCCACTTCACGGACTCTTCCGTCTCGTCCCTCGCGTACTCGCGTCACGACGCCCACTCTCCAGTCACTTCGAACGGCGTTGGAGTCCCGCAGACACACGACGTCGCCGACCTGAATATCCCTCCTCGTCACGTGCCACTCCTGCTGCGGCAGCAGCGTGGGGAAGAAGTCCCGCGTCCATTTTCGCCAAAAGGCGTCGATCAGCTGCTGGACGAACTCGTCCCGCCGACTGATGTTGGTCGTCTGGTCCCACGGACCGGACGGTGCACGACGACTGGCTCGTCCCAGCACCAGGTCGTTTGGGCAGAGGTATGCCCCGTCGTCCACTTCCTTCGGCTGCCTTCCTATTGGCCTCTCATTGAGCAGATTTGCCAGCTGAAACAGAACAGTCTTTAGTTCAGAGAACCTCAGCACCTGCTCACCGATCACGGACAGCAGCGCCCGTTTGACTGGCCGGATGAGCGCTTCAGAACAGCCGTTCTGCCAAGGTGCATCAGGTGGAGTAAACTCCCATGTCATGATGCCGTTCTCTGCTCCAAACTCTTGTAGAGTGTCTGGATCCAGGTTTCTGACGGAAGCCTGAAGTTCCCTGTTGGCAGCAGTCAACTGTGAACCAGGGTCTGAGAACAGCTTTGACGGACAGCCACGCAGGGACACGAACCTGCGGAGCACCATCAGGAACCCAGCTGTTGAGTAGTCAGGCGCCAGGCCAACGTGCACTGCTCTGCTCAGCGAGCAGTTGAAAAGAACACCGTAGGTCTTGCCTCTGGATCTCTTGTTCACTTCTCCACGAATCTGTAAGGGACCGAAATAGTCCAGTGACGTGCTGCTCTACGCTGGTGCTGGTTTTAATCTCTCCAGCGGCAGCCGTCCCATCCTTTGCACTTCCGTTCTCTTGTCCAGTTTTCGACAGGTGACACACCTCTGTACCGTACCGTCTTGGACAGTCTCTGCAGGTTCCCGATCCAGAACCGTTATCTGACCTTGGATGTGGTTGCAGAGGCACCTAAGTGGCCCTGCTTATGTATGTGCTCCACATACATCAGTGACAGGCGATGCTGGAATGGCAGCAGCGGGAGCTGTTGGCGGTTGTAGCTGATCTCTAGCCACTCCTCAGCTCGAGCGCCGACTACCACCACGCCGTCTTCTCTGACTGTTGGACGCAGTCTCTGAAACTTCCCTCCTTTGATGTCTTCTTGCAGCATCTTCTGAGCTTCCTTGACCCAGTAGTTCTCTGCTGCTTCCAGACACTCTACAGACGGCGGCTGAGCCACGTTCTTCAGGGATGGCTTCGGTAGTCGGAAGGTGCTGATGACTCTTGCCGTGACTCTCAGGAGGTGACGGTATCTTGAAACCTTGTTGATGTTCAGCAGACTCGCCGCATCACTTCCAGTTCCATCACACGTCATGATGACTGCTAGTCTTTCTGGAAGTTCACAGGTGCTGCTTCTCTCTTGTTGCAGCGGCCTGTCTGAGTTAGGGAGCTCCAGAAAGGCCGGTCCATTTTGCCATTCACTGTCTTGGCCAATCTCACTTGGGTGCGTTCCTCTTGGGATACAGTCTGCACCATTGAGTCGTCCTTCGACCCAGTACCACTGAGTCGTGTCTGTGGTCTGTTGGATCTCGCCGACACGAACAGCAGCAAACGTGGCGAATCCGTAGGACTCCTTATGTGTCATGGCTCTGACAATCTCGGAGTCGGTCAGGAAGAATGTTGCGTTGAACTCAAGTTGCATTTCTTTCTTCAGGAATGCTGCCAGTCTGGCAGCAAGTACAGCTCCGTTCAGCTCGATCCTCACGATCGTCATCCTCTTCAATAGCGAAACTCTAGTTTTGGCAGCGATGAGCCGACTTTCAAACTAGCCGTTACTCAGCTCCCATCTTGCGTACGCACACGCTCCGAAGGCTTCGTTCGATCCGTCGCTGAACATGATCATTGTTGGCTTACCCACTGCTTGCGGAGGCTTGATGCTGCGATGTAACACGACATCTTCCATTTCACAGAGCTCGCGGAAGAGTTCTGTCCACTCTTCCCTTCGACTGTCAGGGATGGGGTTGTCCCAGCCGAGTTCCTTTGCCTCTTCTATCCACAGCCTCTTCATCATGATCTTGGTCTTGATGGCGAAGGGTGTAGCCAACCCTAATGGGTCGTAGATGCCGTTTACTTGCGAGAACACCATTCTCTTTGTCAGCAGATCGGGAACAGCGTCCGGTTGCTGCTCTGGCGTCAACTACAGCATGCACTTGACTCCCTTCTTCTCTGAAGAGAAGTCCAGCTTGATCTGGAAAGAGTGCGTCTTCTTCTGGTCTCCAGCTGACTCCCAGGTCTTTGTCGGTCAGGTCACGCTCTTCACCTGGTCTCTCCTGACATCATCCAGTGCTTCATGTGAAATCCTCCAGTCTTCAGCAGCTTCTCCATGCTCTGCGTGATAGCTGAGGCTTCATATTGGCTTGACGTGCTGAAGATCACATCATCCATGTACGTGTTCTTCATCACCACGTCTGCTGCGTCCGGGAACTAGTTTTTCCCCTACTCAGCTGTCTTGCGTATGGCCAGCATGGTCATCGCTCCAGCGGGCTTGTCGCCGAATGATACTGACGTCATGACGTATGTGTCCGGCTCTCTGTCTTCCAGGTCACGCCACAAGAATCTGTGAGTGTGTTGATCCAGTAGGGGATCTTGAATGAGTGATACATCTTTTTAATGTCTCCTACTACTCCCACATTTTCTTCTCTGAATCGAAGTAGGATGCCCAGTAAGTTGTTCAGAAGATCAGGTCCCTTGACCTAGAAGTCGTTCAAGGTGTAGCCTCTGAAGTGAGCTGAAGAGTTGAAGACGTTGCGGCAGGGAGTTGTAATGGATTCCTTCATCACCTCGGGGTGGCTGATGTAGTAGACAGGTCGGGCGTAGCTTTCAGTTTCTTCGTTTGTGACCTTTCTTGCTACTCCTCTGTCGATCATGTCCTTCATCTGCGCTTGGTACACAGCTGCTCGTTCTGGGTCCCGCTTGAGCCTCTTCTCGGTTGACCTATTCCTCGGTTGACCTATTCCCTTTAAAGGGAATAGGTCACCTTGAAAGTTGTCTTGAAATGCAACCATATGGTGCATCTTGAGCTCAAAACTACGAATATGACTTTTGTTTGGACAACTGATGGATATATTTGGAGAAAGAAATAAGTTTCTCTTTGCATTTCACGAGAAATCGTACGACAGCAGCTGGCGTTCTGGCTCCGCCTGACGCCAAGTACAGTCTCTGACAAGGGGCCGCCGCGCCGCCCGGGCGGCTGAGCGGATATTAACGAGGCGTCGTGATCAGAGACTACGTGCCAGAGAGTGTACCTGCCTCCGGCGGCGAGCGTTCATGTCCCGATCGTGGCCCGGAACAGCGGTGAGCGGACATGAAACCGGGCCAACTAGTCCTGTGCCGAAATTACTTAACGTAGGGAGGTAATTCTTTCACCACAACCCATTTTTAGATATGCTCTACAAATCTGCTATCTCAGTCCAAAATCCCATGTTAAAGGTGAACTATTATCTTTAATGGAATTCATTTTACCATTTTTCCAATTTGTATAAGCAATTGCGAAAGTTGTGTCATGCCGCGAAGCAGCGCGAAGCAGCGCGAAGCAGCGCGAAATTTCCCGGTTTTTGAGTGTGGATAGCTGGATTTTGACTGCTGCAAAGACAATTTTTTACGATTTTACGATAAATTGGGAACGCGCGGGGGTGGTATACTTGTATTAAATGCCCCCCTCAGATTCCTGTGGTGGGGGGGGGGGGCATTTTCCCCTGATACCCCCCTCTCCTCCCTGGTTCCGCCAGTGAAGATTAGAGGTGAAGACTGAAGATGCCAGGTCGCTCTCCTCGCGCTCGACGGCAAAATACGCCATATTCCAAATAGCGTTAGGCGTGGATGATCTTCAAATTCAAAACTTGGGGTGAAATCGAAGTTGAAGTTTTGGCTATACTTTATATTCAGCACATGACATATGGCTAGAATATCGCAGTTGAAAAGTTCATCCAAACATTCGTAGCTAAAATTAGGCTAAAGTTTTGCCCCAAACCCATCTGAACCTGGCTGAAGCTCCGCAGGAGAGTGTTCTGTCGTCTGACTGACTAACCGCGGACCGCCTGGAGCCTATGTCTGTCACCACTAGTCTACTAGTTTTGTTGTCCGTGACCCTGGCGACCGGGGCGGCGCCACGGGGGGGGGGGGGGGGCGGGGAACGGGTCCCCCTATCTTCAGATAGCAGGGTACAGTACCCCCTATCCCAGCAACCTTTCGCTGGAAAAAAATGTACCCCGTGTATATAATTTCCTTCATGTGTCGCCAATGTTTTCCATGTTGAAGCTCAATCAAATTTGGTGACATTGCATACCTAACAATATGACGATCCTGAGACCATGGACTACTCTGTCATGCTGAAAATTATACGTGTTCAATCTAACATGTGGATAGTATGTACAGTGTGTTTGACCAATAATATTCGCGATCTAAGGCTTTGGATGGAAAGTATGGCCTAAAAACTAAAATACTGTAATGTTTACCTTTGACCTGACTGTGACCTGAAATGTGACTTTATTTTAACAATTTCGCGTATGCTTTAGATGCGCCTCATTAACACGCGCCCTGGAGGGCCTCTGATAATGATACGCCCTGGGGGGGGGGGGGGCGGGCGGATTTCGACCCTCCCCCTATGATCTCGAACACCACGCAACGTAGTGACAACCAGCAAACGGTGTTAGATAGCTCGAGACAAGCTCTATCGAAAGTATATCGGTCTTTTTTTGGTCAGGTCAATATTGAGGTCACCAAAGGTCACCAGAGGTCCGATTTTCCAGTTTTAGGCCTTCACTTCGAACACCCCCAAATATCTCGGGAACTATGATATCTAGGAGCAAACCGAAAAAAGTAATCAGCTCTTGAAAAATGTACTTAGATTTGAGCTCAGGTCAATAGTTTAGGCTCCAGAGGTCATTTAATGTTAAAAATTTTTTTTGGCAAAACTGTTTTTCGCAAATAGTTTTTTACCTAATAAAGATAATGCAATACGTTTGACGCCATCGTGTTTGTCTCGTCAAGTCACTTCCAATCATATTCATGTTGACCAGGTTAGGTCAACTGAGAAATTTGACCTCGTGTCAAGGTCAAGTGGTGACCCAAGTAGGTCATGTTGCATATTAGGAGACGTGTCTCGACGAGACAAACACATTGGTATCGTTTTGACTTCATTATGTCGATAGTTATTGACAAAAGTGTTGGTGGTCACGAAATTGACCCGACCTTAGGTCACCGATATCAAATCTGAGATTAAACAAATTGTAGCTATCTATGACCTTATGAAATCCTGCAAGTGTGAAACCGATCGGCCTAAAACTGCGGCTGCGGTACTACCGCAAACGTTTTTGAGGTGGGGTCATCACGTGACCTGGTCTGGTGACCTGACCTGAGATGACCCGATGTCAATAATTTTACATAACGTGGGTAGTTGATTTCTGAACAGGTATCAGAAGAAAAAAACGGCGGCGCTGCGCGCCGCCGTTTTTCCGTTATCCTCGAAAAACCGGAAGGATAGGCGGATTTCTCCCCCCCCCCCTAGGGCGTCTGTTAAGAGCTTTCGATTGCCTCCTTACGCGTCTCGCTGCGGTTATTGGTTCGGAAGATAACGAGGGGGCAGAATCTCCCCCCCCCCCCCCCACGGACGTACAGTGGTAAAAATTGCCTTTGCAGCAGTCAAAATCCAGCTATTCACAGTGAAAAACTGGAAAATTTCGCGCCGCTTCGCGGCATGACAAAAAAATCGCAATACAAATTTGGAAAATGGGAAAATGAGTTAATTACGTGTCTGGCAGAGGCTCTCCTTGGCGGTACCTAATTGTAGCCCCAGGGCCCACTCCCTTCATAAAATATTAACTTTCAAGCGGGTTACATGTTTAGCTTGTCTGCCGAGTTCCGAAAAAGGCAACGCGAACGCAAAGACGCGGACATCGGCACCCTCAAGCTGCTCCAGCGGTGCCCAACTTGCTGGACCGAAGAGCTAATAGTGGGACCAGGCCAGGACCATCTCCCAAAACCATATCGCCCCAGGCTCCTCCAGATCCACAGGTCAGGGACAGTGGCGCACGCAGGATTCCATTGGGGGGGGGGGGGTCAGAGCCCTAAAAGCGGGCCCCCTTGTGGGCGGGCCCCCACCCGTTTTGAGAAAACTTCGCAGATTTCGGTCACTTGTTTTTGAGCGGGCCCCCTACAGCATGGGACCTGAGACATTATAATTGTATTGTCAAAGTCGTGTAAGGTGACTGCGTGTGCTACTGATGTGCGAATTTTAGGTGCGTGTGCTACTGATGTGCGGTACAACTGTCGAGAGTAAATTTGACGAAATGAGGTAAATGACAACAACAAAAATTATATTTTACAGGTTAGGCAGGTTAGGCAGGTAAATGACAACAACAACAATTATATTTTACAGGTTAGGCAGGTTAGGCAGTCCGATACCCGGTAGTTATGTCATCATCATCATCGTTGGGGTTTTAGTGCGTCTCGACTACGTCATTCGCGCCCACCATCATGTTGCCACAAGTTGCCATAAACCATTTCCTGAAGCAGCAATGGATAATGTAAAAAATACGTATCAATATCAAATACGCCCGTATCAAGAATTTGCAAGGATCGGGCCCTGTTGTGACCGGGCCTTCGTTTTGACCGGGCCCTATATCACGTCTTTCCCAGCACCGGGCCCCGGCCTCGATCGGGCCTGACCAAGACCGGCCCCTACCAGAAACGGGCCCGCATCAAGAATATGCAAGGACCGGGCCCTGTTGTGACCGGGCCCATATCACGCCTTTTTCAGCACCGGGCCCCTGCCTCGATCGGGCCTGACCAAGACCGGGCCCCTACCAAAAACGGGCCCGTATCAAGAATATGCGAGGACCGGGCCCTGTTATGACCGGGCCCTCGTCCTGACCGGGCCCCATGCCACGCCTTTGCCAGCACCGGCCCCTGCCTCGATCAGGCCTGACCAAGACCGAGCCCCTACCAGAAACAGGCCCGTATCAAGAATATGCAAGGACCCGGCCCTGTTGTGACCGGGCCCTCGTTCTAACCGGGCCCCATATCACGCCTTTGCCAGCACCGGGCCCCTGCCTCGATCGGGCCTGACCAATACCGGGCCCCTACCAGAAACGGGCCCGCATCAATAATGTTCAAGTACCGGGCTCTCGTTCTGACCGGGCCCCATATCACGCCTTTACCAGCATCGGGCCCCTGCCTCGATCAGGCTTGACCAAGACCGGGCCCCTACCAGAAACGGGCCCGTGTCAAGAATATGCGAGGACCGGGCCCTGTTGTGACCGGGCCCCATCATCCCATGCCACGCCTTTGCCAGCACCGGGCCCCTACCTGGATCGGGCCTGACCAAGACCGGGCCCCTACCAGAAACGGGCCCCTCAGAAATACGGGCCTCTCAGAAATTTCGGGGGGGGGGGGGGTCAGCTGACCCCTTTGACCCCCTCCCTGCGTGCGCCACTGGTCAGGGACCATTTATGCGCGGAAAAGTCGTTCTGCCCTTTGCTGCTTTCAAACCATTTGCACCGTTACCAGTTGGTTATTACATAATAAAGGGGCGAGGTCCGCAGGCTCACCCAGCACATATGCTTTATGAGCATGTGTGCTGGGGCTTATGGGTTTTATCAGGCAAACACGTACCATGTCGTGCCGCTTGGCGGCGCTAAATAACAAGAACCTACTATAACATGAAAACCACATTAAAAATGCTCCAAAGGCTTATATACACGCATACAAAGGGGAGTACATTTTTGTTGGCATTTCAGCCGACCCCCACTCAAAAATTATCGGTGACGCCCCTGCCTACTCCCCCCTCCCTGTCAACAACTTTCTCGCAGACGGCTGACGGCCTGCTATCCCCCCTCCCCCGCTCAACAACTTTTTGGAAATACGTCACCAGATCCCCCCCCCCCAAAAAAACACGGCTAGATCCGCCCCTTGTCCAACAAACAAAGAAACAAAGCATTTTATCAGTAAAAAAATACCGCTTTAGAATTGACATTCATTATGAAATACCCTGTATAATGGACTGCGAAATAAAGTGATGTTTGAACAGCAATAAGCGGAAACCGCAGGCTTACCCTATCAACTTAAAGTGGCGGAGCGAACTCGGCGGCACAATATTTCAGTGATTTATGTTCTGAATACGGAAACATTGTGAAGATATGTGGCTGCATAGTGTTTACGGAAGCAATATGGAAAAATGCCAGTTTGTAATGGATGGTGTGTTTCAGATTAATAGGTATGCCGAAGATATCAACTCATTTTGCGTGAAAGTTGGTCGATGAGCAGGTAAGGTAAATACAAGTATGATTGAGTCAATACCTAGCCCTGTCTTTGAAAATCTTTGAAAATCTTTGAAACTTTTAAAATCCAATAAAATGGTCACTGGCACCGATTTTTAATTGCAGCATGTGAGACTCTACAGGCATGTGAGAATCTGCAACAGCATCACAACCGTGCTGCTGCTGCTGCTGCTGCTGCTGCTGCTGCTGCTGCTGCTGCTGCTGCTGCTGCTGCTGCTGCTGCTGCTGCTGCTGCTGCTGCTGCTGCTGCTGGCAGGCTTTCAGTCAAGTGTAAGGCGTGCCTCTGACAGCTATAGCTACTGCTTTTAAACGTGCCCGCCAACGAGTGCCTGGTATGAAATATCCACATCCGTGTTAGTGGGCAATTGAAGCACCCAGCAGCTCGGACACGGGGAGGCGGGACGGGGACGTGTCCGAAGATATCAACTTTTGAGACAGGGGGGATTATCGCCCAATTTTCCCTGAAAAAAACTTAAATCACCGCCTCCGGGCCACGTAAAATACCCAAAATAGAAATACGTATAAAATAAAAAGTATAAAAGTATCAGTGTTGCTGCTTTCGATAGACATTCCCGTCTTGAGCAAAGAGCAATCGGTTAAAAAGCGTATTTGCCCATCCTTCAAAGTGGACAAAACGGACTGCTTTGTGTTTTGTGTTATATTGACTCGTACATTAGGTTACAGCAAACAAAAGTTTAGACGCGGTCGATCGGATGGCACGTTAACCCTATTAGTGGCAGGGGGGGGGGGCGGATTCTGTCCACCCCTCAGGTTTTTCGCAGACATCTCCGGAACGGCTGGGAGCAGACCCATTAAATTTGGGGACTTTTCTCCTATAATTGATTTCCGAATATGGAGGCAAAATTTCTGAGTTCCTAACCTTAACTGAGGCGGTTCCAGAGCCCGGTTTTTGGAGTTCTTTCGGCGACATTTGGCGATAATACGGAGATGCGATATCATGGCTTTTTCCTAACTGCCTGAAGCATAAAGGAGTTAGATATGTTTACGGTGATTGAAACAAATGCAAATTAGGTTGATGTTAGTAAACTATAATAGACATTGCACGGCAGAAGCGGTTTCAGGGACTTGAAAAGGGGAGGTTTCCAGGAAGTTATTTTTCATATGTTTTGCCCCCTTTTTCGCTAACCTGTCACCGCCTATGGATAAAAATATGTTTTATAACTGTCGTGCCTGTCACAATAACGCACCATTTCATTTATCCCCAAAAAGCAACAAAAAGACAGTTTTATTACGCATTTATTTCACCCCCATATTAGTGACTGTAAAAGCCTATGATTTTTGATTTTGTAAAAGTCACCGTCATATATCAATCCCCAATTAAATATATATATAT